>VDFB02000017.1:441953110-442084842 GCA_007258455.2 Sequoia sempervirens | reverse complement strand
TAGATCCCTTATGTGTTATATTAGGATTGTATATGGGGGACAATATACTTTTCATGGCGTAGCTTTATTTGGAAACATATGTTTGGCATAGGGCTTTCCAAGTAAGCTCTCATGTCTCTTTCATCTATTGGCTTTTATCGTATTCTACTTTAAAGTAATTTCTCATAGCATGGTTTTTAGCAATTTCTTTAAAGTAGGGGGTATTATGCCTCTCTTGTTACTTTCTTGATGTTGACCTCTTGTTCAAAGTGGCGGTCTTCTTACTTCATGTAATGTTTCTTCTTGTTGGTTACATTGGAGTTGATGTCCTTAAAGAGTGACCTTTCTTGGCATATGACATTCCTCTTAGTGGTAATGTTATGGCTTGCATTCTGTAAGGTGCAAATCTTTTCTCTCAACTAGTCCTCTCTTGATGGTGATATCGAGTGTGATTTTCCCTAAAGTGAGACCTTTCATGAACTAAGCAAAACCCCTTTGACTATCTTAAACCAAAACTTTTGGCCACTAAGCATAACACAACTTGCTTGGTGGTGCCTTTGTTTCATGAGTGCTTAGCATAATGCAATTTGTTAGCCTTGTGATTGTCATATGTGGCACCTTATCAAAGTTATTAGGGAGTATAACTTTTGGTATGGTTGACGTATGGGATCCTGTAGACCTGGCATGACTTTCCCATCGCCACTTGTTTTGTGGGTTCACGCCTTGTAGACCTAGTGTGTGTTTCTCACTTGTTTGGGATCATTGAGTGTATATCAGACTGCACTTGTGAGCGTGTTTCCTATGGCCACCTTGCATAACACAACTTACTTGCCTATGGTTCCATGAGAGCGTGTTTGATGGACTTGGCATAACACAACTTGCTAGTTCATCTTTTGGTTACATTAATTTTGACATTGTATGATGTTGTATCTTGTGGCGTTGTTGCATTCACATGTCTCTTTGTGCCTTTTGTTGGTTTGACATCAGATCTTTTATCCCGGGGGCTTGATCACCCTCCTTGATCCCTGTCATCTCATATTTCCTACAAGTGTACAATTAGACCTCTCTTGACTTATTTGTCTACTTTAGTGTGAGTTTGAGTGTAGGGCTTATCCTCTCACTAAAGTGGGGGCTAAATGTAGTGTAGAAAAATGTACTCCTTTACATTTTCACACTATGTTTGGGTCCCTTAATTAAATTGGACTTAATTAAGCTTCTAATTGCCTAAATTATGCATTCCTAAGCCTTATTATTCTAATTTTTCCTAAGGGGAACCAACATTAAACAAATGCTAGCATTATTTTAATTGCCTTGGAAATTGTGTGTACTGGATTTAGGTCCCAAGACCCATTCGACCAAGGGCGAATGGGTCCTCCTTAAGTCATAGATCCCAATTTTTAATATGTTTTTTTGATATTTTAATAATTCAAATTCAAGTTTCACATGTCGGCTTATGGAATCTATTTTTTGGTAAATTAGATAAAAACCTATAAATACATAGTTACTTTATCAATTCAAACCTAGAGAGAAGCAAGAACACACTTTATGCAAACATTCCTATAGAAAATATTATTATCAAGAGCATTGAAGAGCATATTTATTTGTCATCTACAACAAAAAATAAAGATCATATTATCATGTCAAAGTTATGTGTGTTCATATTATGTTTTGGAGCTAACATTGTCATGTAGGTTTCAAGCATTCAAGCATCAAATCAAGTTATCATTCAAGCCAATTCATGCAAGATCCAATCCTTAGAGAGATGTATTATACTTTAGTCCTCCAAGGGTAGCCATTGAGGGTTTGGTCAGTCGTGACATAGACTTGTTCATTCATCATTCCTTGTCATTTATTATTATCTTCCATTATCAAGGTTTAATTACCAAATGGGGTTTGACCAAGGCAAACCCCTATTCACCAAAAACAAACAATTTTTCCCTCTCTTTTTGTTTGCATATTTGTAGGTGAAGAAGGATTAAAATTGGATCAAAAGTGCAATTTTGCAAAGTTGTCGAATTTTTCATCAAACTTGTCAAGCTATGGAAACTCACAAAAAATATTTCTTACTTTTTGACAATGGAATCCAGAGGAATCGAGAGTGCAAATTCGAGATCAGAGGACCGTGAAAATAAATTTTGGAACCCTACTCAGAGACCCATTCGCCCTAGGGAAAATTATCCCAGGAGGACACTCAACAACCACTTTTAGTGACAGGTGTGTAGTATTTTACCCTTCTCATATCTTCTGAAAGATTATAGTTTTTGTTTATATTATGCTTTAAATCTACATTTCAAGTTTTACATTGCATAATTGAGTTCATTAGGCATTTTATTTTTATCTCCCCAAAGTGCATTTCAGTCATATTTGTCATTTTTTTGTCATAAGAGAAACAACAGATCCCCTAATAGGGTTGACTCCCCTAAGGGTTGAAAGTCAATCCTACCTTTGGGGGATCTCTTTTCCTAATGAAATTAGAAGAAAGATAGGTGCATCATACCCCGTTAACAATATCACATTTCTTTATTTCATTTTTGTGAACCTATTTTTCTATGTTTCAATATCATACAAGATGGCCTAGGTAATATCTCTCAGTTCATATATTGTTGGCACACCATGAAGGGGGGAATGAAATGTTAACAATAACCACAAAAATTTCTCTTTATACTCCAAGAAAGGTAGCTCTCTCTTTGATTAAGCCACAACTCTAGTATCAAAATTTGGGGAGCCAAAAAGTGGCCATAAATTAAAATTATTTTAAACATATGCTCACAATCTAGAAAACATAACATGTGTCAATTATGCCTCATATGTGTTTTTAAAATACGAGCACATTACAATGCTCTCTTTTGACCAATAGAATGTCTTTGTTAGGCTTGGTAAAAGTTTGAATTTATCAATTCTAAGGGTTGGACATTCAATTTGGGTGTCAAAGACATGTTTTATAAAATTAATACAAAAAATGAACAAATCTCAAGCTTTATCTCCATCAAGTTCATGATTTTTTGATAAAATTATTAAAAAACATGAATTTGAGAGAAATTTGCGTTTTAAGGTTCTTTCTAACCATGTAATTTATTTAATAATTGAATATATTAAGTTCTTTGTTGATAATCAAGTTGAAACTACAACAATAAAAAAATTCAAAAATATATGCAAATCTGAAAATTGTTTACTTATCATAGATTATCATAAAATGATTACCATGTGATACAAAATCAACAATAGAGATACAATCAACAAACCATTAGTGACAGTATTTACATGGTGAAAGAATTTTGGGAAAAAATTCCACATGAGTAAGAGGACAAGTATGTTATTAATCTTCAAAGGAGATCCACATCAACATGCTAACACTCTAAACTTTGGTAGCATTATGGTACCACTTATACTTGTAAAACAATCTCATTTAAAAACCACTATCTCATGCTCTCAATATATAGGCATTGAGAGGATAAAACCATAAATGGTTTACAAAAAATAATGGTTACCAAAACCACGATATCTTGTATAAACCCATGTCCCACCTTGGATATCATCTCCAAGGATAGTAAATATGTAAAACATGTAACATGGCATCACATGGGTGCCATCAATTATCCCCTGAATAGAAAATGTAACCAATGTGACAACATAACCATTAATGACTCCACTTCCAAAGTATAACACTCCAAATTGAAAAGGCCAATGCATGTAGGTCCTATCTTGTCATACAAGTTTCCCATTCCTCAATCCTAGCACCTAGAATTGGGAAATAACATTTAGTGATAAATTAGTCAAACATAACCATCACTATTGTGCTCCACCTTCTTAATGCATGCATATGACAACTCTTATCAATGTTTTGAGAGAATCCTATTTACAAATTAATAGCCAATATCACCCTAGGCATCCAAGTACACTTTCCACGAGTTTTGGAGATACAAGAATAATACATAGGATTGTAAGGTAAATAACACCTTAATACTAATGATCTTGATATCTAATTAGTTTTAGTAGTATCTCTATTTTTTTTCAAAAACACATGTATTATTATTCTATGCAATTTTTGACTTGATAATTCAAATTTTAGAAAGTTCACATTTTCACATTCTACATTTTGTTCTATATACATTGAAAAAAGTTTTAATATTTTATTATTAAATTCTCAAAATTAGTGGGAAGCATGCTCAATTGTCTACTTTTTAGGATGCATCATCTTTAAAAATTATCCAACAACCATTCAATTTTTTAGAATAATGGTAATATTTTTTGAGATATATTTGATTATCTATGACATAAAGATCATTCACCTTAACATTAATTTAAACATTAATTAATATGAATCATAATTATTCTTTAGCTATCCTTGTAATTGTAGTGTTGTAAATTGCATACCCTTGAAATTTCACATTGCATAGTGTCCTCTCTTTAGCCCTTCAATATAAAATATTTTAATTGCTAAATATTAGCACACTAATCTTTTATTCTTGAAAATATTAGGATGTTCTTTTCTTTTTGAGTCTATTTTTTTTGGATAGAAGTGTTACACACAAACATCTATGTGATGCACTAGCATCTTGCAAAATTCATGGTTTTAATGGTTGTTGGAGCCTTACTTTCCTACATATATTTCAGAAGTATGCTCCTACATGCAGTTGCATTGGAGAAAATCAACTTGACTTACTATTTTCAAAGAAAGAAAGAAAGAAAGAAGTTGATTTGGTCTCTCACATGCTCAACTATGTGATTTTGGGAATAAGCTCTCTCATTTTGAAGATACAACAAGATTTCTCTCACTTATTATGATATTCTCTTGAAGCTTCTTGAATTTCACCCTTGTGAAATTGTGAAGAACAAAATTATTGAAGCAACAAAATTTCCATTGGAGGATTTTCACAACTTCTGGATGATTTGATTCTATTTTTTTGTTCCCTCTTTATTTTGTTCACCATTATATGCTAGTATTTGAAGATTCTAGATGTTATCAAAGTGTAACTAAATTGTTTTGTGTCATAGTCTAGTGTACTTTCATTTTGAAGCAATTGCATTTTTTATTTCTCAAAAATCATTCAAAAATCTTGGCTGCCATAGAGGTAGAAATCCAAAAATGGGGGGGCCCTCAAATAGCCAACCAATTTTTTGCTTCTTCTTTTTTCTGTGCAGGTTTTATCTTGGATAGAGAAGCATAATTGAGTTAAACCTTTCTAGATTTTTCTTCTTGTTATTAAAATATTTCATTTCAATGGTTAAATTGATTATTGTTTCATCACTTTGAGTATTTTTGTTTGCTATGATTTTGTTATTTCTCTTTTGTGAGTATAGAGGCTTGTTTCATGTTGTACAATACTTTCTATTTCACATTTGTGTCAGAGGACATCACGATGCAAGGATGTTTGCACTACGCATTGGTGTCCATGGCTAAGACCTACAATAAATTACTATAGGTTCTTTGTAATCAATATTTTTGGATTCTATTGGTACTATATTTTAATTCATCTCTTGTTATAAGATACTTTCTCCATTTTGTAATAGCAAGATATTTAAAATTGTAAATTTATAACTTTTTGTTTAGTTATTTATTTCAATTATAATAAAAGGATAATCTAACTATTTTAAAATAGAAGATTCATCTAAATGTAATGTGTAGGATTTACTCCCAAAGAATGCTAGTGATCTTTTACTAGAGTTAAATTTTATACACTACAATAATAATGTAATAATGTGAGTATTCATTCAACATCTTTATATGGACGATGATCAATGACTAGTTTAATTTTAAATATAAATATTATAATATATATTAGTAAAATAAATTCCTTATTCATCTAAGATTCATTAGATTGGTTTAGAACAATATTTGATATTTTTGTAGACTAATTTTAGAAGTCTCATCATTCTAATAAACACCATTTCTTATGAATTTTAAATAATTAACAATTCTAATGTCCATGTACATAAACTATTTTGATATTCATTTAGTGTTGGTAATGAATTAAATGAATTTTCAAGTCATCATTGTTTTATCCTTGAATTTATTTTTTTGCTTGATGAAAAGTGAGTCACTTATAATAGGTTGATAATAAAAATATACAAATGAAGAGGCCAAAAGACCATGATACAAAACAAGATAGAAACATATATATAACCAAGATTAATCATAAATATTAAAATCTGAGTTATGAAACATAAGATCAACTTGAACAACATCCTCTAACAAAAATTAGCCATAAATGTTTAAAAAACTAAGAGATAACACATCATATCGATCCAAAAAACTTCCACTAGAGCTGGTAGTAGTAGGTGAAGAAGGTGCTTGAGAAATAGGAAGATGATGACCCTCCTCCAAATGCTTGAGAATGAAATATAGGGAGTTAAAAACATTCACAACCTTGATGAGAAGATGATCCCCCAATCCAAAAAAAACAAGATGATCAAGACACAATATTGTATCCAAAGGAGAATCACATATTAAACTTGAATTATGGCGGGTAACATTAAAGCACAAGAATAATTTGAGATCAAATCCATCTTATTGAGAAGACCACTAATTGGGGTCGAGACAGTGTCCAAACAAAAATTGTCCAAGACGACATCCAAGGAAGAGAGAGAAAATATGAAAAGTTTAACATACGACCAAAGTGACAACTATCTTCTTAACCAGAAAGAAATCCATGCAATTAAACAAGAAAACAAACACCATTTTAGAGAATAGAGTATCCAAATTTTGGACAATCCAGTCTCTACCTATTATTGTTTTGATTTCTATTTCTACAAGAACACAATGGATGGAGAAAACCCAACATAATTTTTCTCTGTCGTATTCATGGAAGTCACTTTTTTCCCAAAACAAACTTGGGAAGAGACACACGCTAGGAAGCAATCATACAGAGTATTCCACATGAGCAGAAATGGAACAAAAAAGCCAAAGATATTTGCAACTCCACAATGTCCAATTGAGACATAAATGCACCATCAGTAGAAGAAAAGTGGGAAGTAAATGCTGGAAATCATATTGGCCTAGTGCAAACATAAGTAGATGGAATGATGACACATAGGATTTCAAAATAGAAATCCAACGCCATAATCTAGGAAAGGAAGTGAAACATGAGTGAGCCACAAAGAAGCATCCAAATGGGAAAACTCATACAAAAACTTACATAGAAAACGAAAGGAAACTCGTTAGAAAAAAAACTTGGATTGAGAATGATCTGTAGTGGAAGGATTATCAACCATACTCCTAAACACCAACTTTAATTCCCACTTCAAAATATCATTACCATTGTAATGAAGGGAGATGCAAAGGACACACGTCTACACATGTCAAATAAGAGTATTGCGATGAAAAAAAAATCTTCCCCATGGGAAAAATCATTGAAGAATGCTAACATATTGGAAATAAGATGCCTGAGGTGGATATGGAATTCAAGACTTTATCAAACCCATTACACCCTTCTTCAAAGTAAACAACCTTCTGGGCTTTATTCTCAATGTTTTTTTCATTTTCCAGAACCATTTGTCCAAAATCTATTACCAATAGACCATTGACATAAGCTTTATAATATAAACAAGAATGCATTCATCTTGGAGTTATATCACAATTCCCACTATCAATTCTTCTCATTTAATCTCTATATTCTGAAACAAGAATATGCATTTATCCTGGAATTATATTCATAGTTTTGGGCAAGTTATTTTGATATCCATATCAGAATATTCCTTTTTACAATCTCAGAGAGAAATACATCTTCCCATACATCAATAGAGGTATTTTCTAGATATGGAAAATATTGTCTAAGGTCTAATTTGCAAGTCTATCTGTCAAACTATTAGCTTCCCTAAAATAGTGAATGTGTTTTTAGTATTCAAATATGTCAAGAAACAACCAAAATATTTCCATCGGATAAGATAATTTCAAGAATTAAATCCTTTCTGTTCGAGAGAATTGATTGTTAACATAGAATCTCCTTCTATAATGACCTTATGAATATTTAATTTTAAAGTAATATCAAGACCTAAGGAAAGAGCTTGAATCTATGTTTCAAAATTTATGTCTTCTTGAAGGTTTTTTGAAGCAACAATTAAAAATTTACCCTTAGAGTCATGAAGAGCACAACCAACACTTGAAGCCCTAAGATTACCCTAGGAGGCTCCATCAAAATTAAGTTGTTGTAGTTTGTGTTGTCATTGATGTCAAAAAATCTATGTTGTTGTATTGATGAAATTGTGGTGATGCTTTGATTAGTTGCATTATGTTGTCATTAGTAAGTGCTATTGGTGTCAACCTCCAGTGTTGTTTCGATAAGCTTTTGTTTATGGATGAATAGTTGAGTTGTTGTATTGTAGTTGGCTTGGTGGTGATGAGGAAGTGTTGTTGCATTGATGAGAATGGAGAGGAAGCCACTTGACATTTTTTCTAGAATACAATTTTTTTGAACCTATTAAGGAGCAATGGAGTGGTAGAGTTTTTAGAAGAGGTCAAAATTTAACAAATTCTTAATTCCAAGAGGAAAAACACTTATTCTTCTGTGAGGAATGAATAATTGCATTCATCACCATTTCAAAGCTACCTAATTCTAATTTGTGAATTATTTATTCTTATGAGTTTATGAAATTATTGAGAAACCTTACATTTATCTCCCTTCAAATATGCCAAATAGTTGAGGGAATAATGAGACATAAGCTGCCAAAAGTAGAATTTTGAAAAATGATTGGAAATTTTTTAAAAAGGTTTAAAAGAGAAGCAAGAAATTCATTTTACCGTTTGAGTTGACCTCACACCTAGTACCAAAAATTGGTCGAGAACTCACAATGAAGAAAAAGATGATCAACTATTTCAAGCTCTTTCAAACATAGAGGGAAAAGTAGATCCACCATAATGCTAATTTTTTGCAATTGTACTTTTGTAACAAGTCTATTTTGAGAAGCCAACCAAGAAAAGTTGCTTATTTTGGGAAGACAAAAGGTATACCAACAAAGATTCATGACCTAGGGAATCCTAGTAACTTTTCTATTATATTTGAATAGCTCAATTTAACTTAACAGTTTCTAGAAGTATAAACCATCCATTTTAGTTCATCTTCCTTATTGGAATATATTAGTTTTCTCTAAGATAAATTATATTTTAGAATGTCTTGTATTTTGAGGAAAATCATCATGAGAAAAGTCTTTCCAAATAACTTTAGAGTAATTAGACCTGAAATTATCAGATAATCATCCACTCTATAACCCCATGAGAATAAGAGGAAATTATTTTCTTCACTCAAGTCTATCCTTCTATCAAGAATTTTATAACCATTCTAAGGGTCATGCTAATATAATTCCTTCTTGGAACTTTATTCACTACACATGATAAGCTTGAGGTTATAACCATTTTGCATTTAGAGATAAAATTCCACATAGGGGAACCAACTAGAGTATAGATGGTAAAAATACATTCCTTATCTGAGGAATCCAAATATTTATTTTGCATCGCTTTACACCACATGGAAGAAAGGGATGAGTATATTTTCTAAGATAATTTAACACCCGAGGATAAATTATAGAATTTCAAATATATTATACCTACAACCCACAAGGATTTGGGAAAAAAAACTCTATCCCAAGCTAATAAAAAAGTTTTATTTTATCTCATTTACCCCTCCAAAGAAAAGACCTAATTGTGTTCTTCAATGACAAGAACACTTTGTTAGGAATAAAGAGGTGGGACATCTTGTAGGTTGGCACAACCAATAGTACTAATATTATAAACAAAATCCTTCTAGCCAAAGATAACCATTTACTTTTCCACATTGCCAATTTAGATTGAATGACTTTTATCGCCTTATCCCAAAATTCAATTTTCACTCCACCAAAAAGGAGGGGAACTCCAAGATAGGAACTTGGTAAGACTTCTCTCTTAAATCCAAAGAGTCTTATTGATTTTCACATAATAGTTGGGGAAGTATTAAAAAAGAATATTTTTTATTTATTGTTATATATTGCTTGCTTAGGCACATTACAATAATTAAACCGGGTATTATTAATCACACAAGCTTCCAAATAATTTGAAAGACCAAAGAGTAATGTGCCATATGTAAATAGGCAATGAGAAATATATCTTTCATTTTTAGTCACCTCAATTCCTTTCCAAGATCCTTTATCTATATAAGCTTTGATGTTCCTACTTAGAGCCTTAGTTAAAATGATGAAGAGAAAGGACAAGATTGGATTTCTCTATCTATTCCCCTGTGAATGTTGGAAATAACCAACATGAACTCTATTAACCAAAAATAGAAACCTTGGGGAAGATATACATTCTAAAAGCAAATTGCACTAATCTTTTCTAAATTTAGATATTTTAGTATCTTCAATAAGAAAGACCAAACTCCCCTATCATAAGCTTCCATCATATCTATTTTGATGGTCATAGATCAAATTTTCCTTTTCTTAATTGAGTGAATAATTTCATGAGAAAGAAGTTGTAGAACACACCCAAAGATTGAGAGATGGGGGGTGAATCAGTCTATTCAAAACCTAAACCCTTCAGCAAACTCAAACTTCTTTATCAAATCAGAAATCCTCAAAAGATATAGCAATTTAGTTCCTTAACAAGGTCAAAAACCATCAGTAATGAAATATACAACAATTCAATGCTTAAATAGATCAACAACAATGAAAGATGAGACAAGGAACACACATCCACAAGATAACACTAGATTTACATGGAAAACCCAAAGAGGGAAAAACCATGGTGAGAGTTAAATCACAATATATGAAGCTCATTGCTTACAAAAATTATAAAAAGCCTCACTGCTAGAAGACTTGCAAACTAAGGCGCACAACCTTAGGGAAAGATACAAAGGACTTGCAAACTAAAGAGTGACAGGTTGTCATTAGGTCCTATCGCTTTAGTTGAAAAATGCATCAAATGTATCGACCGGGTAGTGTTTAGAGGCTATATGCAATAGGAAACATCTTGAATATCTCTCTCATATTTTGTAAGTGCTTGGAAAATTTGAAAAACAAAACTTAAACTAAAGAGGCCACTAAACTAGAAACCAGGAAATTATTTATCTAGAAAGCATAAAATGACTAAGCTAGAAAATATGAAATGTTTAAACTAGAAAGCATGTAAATTACTTGAAAACAAGTACTTGCAATAAAATTGTAATTTGAAATGAAAACAACCTTTAACTAGCATCTAGCTATTAACAAAAAACAAACTTAAAAACCTACAACTATCAACCAGAGTGGGTGCTTTGAAACTTCATATAAACAAAACTAAAGATTACAAACTTGAACTACAACCTACAAGACTAACTTAACAAAGCTTGACACATACAAATCACATTCATTCACATTTATCATTTGCAATATAAAAACAACATAATTGAAAATGAAATACTTATCTATCTATTCTACAGTCCCTTGAGTGGCCAACTCTCAGGTGCTACTACGCTTAACTTAGATCACATAAACTTTGTATCTTCGAAATTAATCCATCCAAGATAACTCCATCACACAATCCTAATAACTCAGAATAAGATGGGAAAAGCTTATTTTATTCATATCAAAATTATAACTCAGAGACATAGTTTAAGAACACATTATGATAGCATGACGATATCACGTATCATTGTTTCTGGTGGTTACATATTTATACAAAAACTACTAGCAAAATTCTATAATTCAGATGGTGAATATTACCAATGAAAAAGTCTTCAACAGAGTTCAACTAACTAACGGAATTAAGTCCATAACATAAAGCATTAAAAATACTCGGTCCACCATGTACTTCCTAAAATTTTGGTGCCTAGATTTCCGGCGTTTGTCTTCAACTACCTTGAAGTATGTTTTAAATCCACTTGGCTGAGCATAATGACCGAACGTACATAATGACCTATTTAATACTAAAACTATACCATTAAGTTAACGTTGGTTAGCTTATTTCAATCAATTTTAGGAAATAAAGATTATACATTTTTTCACAAAAAGTAAGCAATTACTAATCCTAAAGATAAATAATTGGTAGGGTGAAAGTGACTTGGGAGAAATAAGGAAGGGTATTTGGCTTAGTATATTTATGAGGTTATTTTTACCACATCAAAGAGCACAACTCCAAGACAAGATATAAATTGTAAGGACTTGATGAGATTCACTATATCAAAGTAGGATACATGAAGATTTAGGAATTACAACATATGTCAACAATACACTCTGCTAACTGAGGCATTAAGGCTCATCTAATCTATCTTCCATACACTCTCACACTTCTTCTACTCAGTCTTCGATACATTCCACACACTCTTTTTTTCAATTGATTTGATCTTTCATTTACATCCTCCGCAACATCACAAAACATCAACTAGGTCGAACAGGAAGAAGATAAACAATAATCTCAACAAATTGGCCGCAAAAACATAATGTGGTCCTATCTAGAAGATAGAGAGGACCAAAAAAGCTCTTATTACATCTTTCAATGTGATTCCAAATAAATCACACACTGGTGTACAACCTAAGTAAGTAACAAGGAAACATTTAGATGAAACGTGTAGCACATTACTAGTTGGCCCAAAAATACAACTTTAACAAATTTACTCAATGTGGTTCTCACCAAGATAGGTTAGGACCCAAATACAACTTAACACATCTTAAAATTTTGGTGCGAACCTCCAAGCACATGATACAAGCAAAAAAATTATGCCCTATCGGTCAGATATCCATGAATTACCCAAAAATCCAACACAAAACACAATGCAAAACCAAAGAGATCAATCACTGATGTGTGGACCATAGAGATATGTTCCTTGAACATCTAACAACACTTCTACAAACTTATTTTAAACTATCATGTCGCCAATAGCAACCAAAAACCAAATAGGAATAGAACGCTTCATTCCAAAAACATAGAATGCACAATCATGAGATATAACATTAACAAAACATCTTGTGGTCCACTTCAACATATGAAAACTGAATGAAGATTGTGCATAGACACTAAGAACACATCTACCAAGCCACAAGAGAAGAGACATCAATGCAAATAAATTTGGTGCATTTTCTAGACCAATTCAGACAACCAACAAAAATGCCAACCTTCTGCAAATAACATAAACCTCCTCGACAACACTGACAACCTAAAAATATAGGAGTGTAACATCCATAGAGTACAAACACTAAATCCAAAACTGAAAGACCACATTCAACATTAGATAAATGTGTAGCATTCTCCCAAACAACCTTCAAAACAACTTTCTGAAATAGGAACTTTCAACATGTGGAGGCTAGATCTTACTTCTAGCAACACATACTTGCTTAGGAACAACATGAGAGAGCAAACAACATACTAGAGAACATAAACAACATCTCTCCACCATTAGCAATACTTCTAATCCTCATCTTAATATATCATTATGAAATCAACTCTACTGACAACAACCATGCACTATACAACTTTACATGAATTCCACTAAGGCATGACATCCAACCATGAACATCAGCAACAGACAATCATACATCAATGATAGCCCAGATTGAATGTTGTCAAAAATGACAACCAATTCCAACAAACAATCTCATAAACATATGCAACAACCTTCTCAACTGTTGACAACCAATGTCAACAAACTCCTTCACGAACATTGTAGACACTGAAAAATGTCCTAAATGATATCATGCACTCGAAATAGGTATACTAACATCATTTCCTCTTTAAACCCATCCTCTTTTTGCTTAATTAATTAAATTAGCCTATCTATTTAATTAATTGTCTCATTTTTGTCCATTAACCTAATTCATTTAATCAGGTTAATTCACCCCCTTTCACGTTAACATTTCATCCTATTAAATTAAATAAATCAACATATTTAATTTAATTCCCTAAGTCTTCTAATTCAATTAAATAACCCTAAGTTATTTAATTAAATGTCATTTCATCTCTCCCCCATTCATTAAATCATTTAATTTAATGAATATCATTTTAATTCTTCAAATCCCCTAATTGCATGATTAAACCTTGTTTAATTAGCGATTAAACTAATTTTCCTCCAAAAGGGGAATATTCCCATGGAATATTCCTTATCCCTTTTTTTAC
The DNA here is from genome assembly GCA_007258455.2 of Sequoia sempervirens. Lineage (NCBI taxonomy): Eukaryota > Viridiplantae > Streptophyta > Pinopsida > Cupressales > Cupressaceae > Sequoia > Sequoia sempervirens. The sequence goes on along the minus strand of VDFB02000017.1, from coordinate 442,070,813 downwards.
AATTAAAAATTTCTTTTAATTTGAAAAATATCTTTATCCTCACCCATGAGAATATTCCAAAGAATATTCTCTCTCCTCCAATCATCTCACTTGGCTTCTTGAACAAGATAAACTTGTGACCTCTTGACAAAGTCACCTAGTGACTTGTGTGTGCAAGTCAAAAGTGTGTTTGTTTGGAACTAGTGTGAGCCCTTGACTAATTCTCATCTTGCATTCTCATCCGTTGATGAGAATCCATGATCCATGCCTCCTGTTTCCTCCATTCTTGACCGTTGATTAATCTTTTTGATCTCAACCCTCCATTTCTCATTTACTCTCCTATAAATAGAGCACTATTTGGAGACAAATGTATCCATCTTTCAATTGCAAATTCATGTTGTTGAATTCACTTGCATTCACACTCTCAATTTACTCACTTTTAGCTAATTTTAGTTCATTTTTAGTTGCTTAATAGCTTAATATATCCATTAATGGCTTCCATGCATCCATCTTAGCTTGTTTATAAACTAGTGTTTCCAACTTATAGCTTAGAATTACCTTAGATTAGCTTAGCAATTGCATAGTTAGATCAATTTTAGCATAAAATCATGTTAATTTAGTTTGCATCATGTTTAATTTAGCATAAACCAAGTTTTCATCCATTTATCACAATGGTTTCATCGATTCTCTTCCATAGAATCAATTGAAATAGGCTCACAAATCATGAGATTTGGAAAGGGTTGTTGTTCCACATCAACACGACACCAATTCCAAAATAGGATAAGTTTTAAAAGGGTTAGAGTAGGAATTCAACTATTTTCATAGTTTGCAATTTTCAGTTTCAATAAATACTTAGTTTAACTTTTAATTTGAATGATCTTGTTTGAGATTGAGGTTTAGTGGCTAATTATGCTTTGATTCATCATGGATCAAATGTAATCAACCCACACTGAAAATCCTCAGTCCGCATTCTGGTACTAGAATGAGGGAAAACCAATAATTTAACTAGTTTTTAGCTTGAATTATGTTTGTTTTCTTTTCTGTAGGATACAACACCTTTGAAGTGTGTCGCCATATAGCGATGCTATCACTATTTCAAACTGTGACGCCAATTAAATGCATTGATACCGATTAAATAAATAGCGATGTTGATTTAATATAGAGGTATCGAAGACTTCAAACAACGACGCCCCAAAATTCACTAGAGTGACGCCTAGTAAAATTGCGATACTATCGTGCTCTCTATTTATGTTGCAGAGTGATGCCCAAATTCACCAGAGAGACGCCTAGATTTCAAATCGTGACGCTATCATGTTCAGTGACACCCAACTAGGGTAAGAAGTTTTAAGATCATTTTTTCAACATGTGCTTTAATTTTCTCGATTCATCAGATCACTAATGCACTCCTAACATTGTTTTTGTTGTTAGATTAACAGGGTTTTGTAGGTTGGACAACGTGGAGCTAAAGTGAAGAAAGCCTTCTTATCTTGAAATTCTATGATTGTAACAAGCGTTTGAAACTTTGGGGTAATTATAACCCAACTTTTATGCTTTCTACTTTATGCTTTAGGACCTCACTAGATTTCAATTGGGTTTAAAATTAACGCTCAAATGAGACTTAAATTGAACCCTCATCTCATCATTTTCTTTTGGGTTTAAAATTGAACAAGGCAACTTCATATTTCATTTAGTGCATAAAATGAAGTCATCTTAGTTAGGGGTTAAAATTTATAACTGTTTGCTATGTTTTGTGATTTACACTTCTATTATTGAATGTGTATGCAATTCTCTCGTGTCATTTGGCAACCTTGAGAAACAAAAATATTCCTTAACACTTAGTGTAATCACCTACATCTTTCAATTTGGATTAAAACTGAACCCCTTGCGAGTGTGAGAAAAATGCATACTGTGTGTTCTCTCTTTGTTCATGCGAATGGAGATGATCAAACTACGGATGTACTTCCTCGCTATTGTTTATCCTTAGAGGGCCTACCTCCCTGCTTCGAAAGGGGGGAATGACCCTAGCAGTAATGAGCTAAAGCCAAGCTCTTCCAAACCGCTATATAAATGTGTGGTTGCAATGAAAATTGCGATCAATGGGACACGATACATGATAGCTCTCCCCTAGTATCTTTATGATGCATAAATCCCTTTTTCTAAGGGTTGGGATACCTCTTGACGGAGTTTATCATTGTATCCCCTAAACTGGAAGCCCTTACTATGAACCATTGTTTAGAATCCAAAATCCTTAATACTTGTTGGTACAAGAACAATCGTTTTGAAGCCAGCCCATATTTGTACTATTCATTGTTGAAATAGAAAAATCCATTTGATCTCCAGATTTTAAGGATTTTGAGATTTGGTGGTCCCAAGAAGTGTGTGTCGTGGAGGGGAGCCAATGTCACCAAATCTCTAACTATTCACAATGTTTTAGTGTTTGGAGAAATCCAAGTGGGGACTCAAAAAGTATAGCCATTTCACACCTAGGGTTGTAAATGATTGTGAGTCAGTTTAATACATTGCTTGGTTCCAAAATGTTACAAAAACAAACATTCACTATCTTCCTCAAAATTTCAAACACTTTGGCTTAAATATGGATATCTTTTGAAAATAGCCTTGATATTACTACTTGTCCTAAGGATTTCTATCCTTAGAGACTTCTAAATATCTTGACTTATATCTCAAATCCATATTTTCTAAAGAAAACATAGGAAATTATGCCTTCAACCTCGTGATTTTCATGAAATGGACATTGTGAAAGTTATGATGTTTTTGACATAAACATTTAGTTTGGAAACCTAATCAAGACGAGTGATTGTGGTAAAATAAATTCACTTAAGCAAGATAAATTGACAAATGAACTCCACATGACTATTTGGAGACTGATCGCTCCCGTTGAACAACTTGATCTTCAAAGTGCTATTATTCAACCAAACTTTGAACTCATTAACGGAGAACAAACCAATCTCATTAACAGTTTGAAAAGCTTCACTTTTGAAACCAAAGAAACACCTACCCAGTGGAGAAACACAACAACCATTTTAGATGAAGAAGAGGAACAATCTGATATTGAGGATGGAAGGCCCACATTACCACCACCTGCGTGGCAATAAATATCTTCCTTTCTTCCATAAACTTGAATTGTTTCTAAATGATCTCACACAAATTCAGGATCCCTAAAATAAGGTCTACAAGTCGTCATTGCAGACTTAGGTATCTTAGTCCAAAAGCTCTCAAGAAACACCTTTGGGTACTTCACGAAACTAGAACTAAGTTGTTATACAACTTTTACAAACATGCTTCAAGACACAATCCAAACTTGTATTCCTTCTATTACTGTCAGAATCCTGGTCTTTTCCAACGTTTCCAATTTCTCACATAATCATGATCTTGAACTCCCCTAAATGATCTATCACAAAATCAAAATCCATAGGGGAAGATATACAAATCGCCATTACAGACATAGGTATCGTAATTTCAAGTTCAAAAGGAAGTGGGCCTTAATACTTTATCACAATTGCAACCTCTTGTTAAGAAACCATTATGCTCGATCTAGGAGGAACCAAACAGATTTGCATACCCATATCCATACTCTTTAGGATTTTAAAACTTTAGAGGTCTAGCATCATTCTCACTACCTTGGTCTTGTCAAAACAAAGGTTCACTTAAAGTCAACATTGGGTCAAACATCTCATCTACCCCTTCATCAAAATTTCATCCTCCACTTCACCTATCTTTGTAAAAAATTTGAATACACCAACACTTTGTGACTTAAACATCCTCCAAACCAACCCCCTAACTTGGCTACTTTGTATGTGAAATTTATCCTTTTCCATGCATTTAGTCGAGTTAGTTATCATCTTTGAACTAATTTATCTTGAAGGTCACAAGTCTACCCTAAAGATTTACAAGTTGATCAACATCCTTTATCCCAATATTAAAACATCAAACTCAAGTCAAAAGTGTTGTCCCAAAATGATTGCAAAGATCACTTCCCACATCACCCATCCTTTCATTCCCCATTATCATCATTTAGCCCAAAAGACTTAGAGTATCCCTTTTACCTAGATTTGAGTCAACTAGAGAGTTCAAACATCATAAATCACAACACAACTCACCCAAAGGTGACATAGAATTTATGGTAAAGATGAGATCACAACACAAGAGAATCATGGAGAAAACCAAAGTTACATTTACCTCAAGTGATCCAAATCCTTTTGAATTTGAGCCAAGAAGTCAAGTTACCCCATCACAACAACCTTCATCACCATTAGGTCCATATGAGATAGAAGATATCACTAACAATCCATTTGAACTCACTAGGGAAGAACTCATGGAACATCAATCCTTTGAAAATGTAGCTCATATCTCCCCATCATTTTTTGCACAGAATTTGACACAGGGCTTCGCAACCCCATCGCTAGGGCTAAATCAAACATATATTCCCGGTATTGTAACAAGCCTTTCCAAAGAATTTGGTCATGCTCTTTCATTTGAAATCGACACACTTGTGGGTATACTTGAAACCAATCCTCCATCTCACACAACCACTTGGAAACCTACCTTTGGTGCTCCTCCCATTCTCAAAGATCCTAAACAACTGTACACACCTCTCGATCTTCATTACTTCACCATGACTTCCACATATTAGGGACATCCTTCTTCATCCATAACCATGAGTACCACAAGTATGCCTACCATCACACAAAGCAATGAGGATCACATATCTCAAAATAGTGCACAAGGGTATATTAGTACCATACCACAGAGTCAACCCTTAAAGAAAACAAGAACATCCTTACCCAATTCTCCAATTAGTTCATCCATACCATTGGTTTTGCAAAACACATATGTCCCATCCATTATCAACTCATCCCAAAGCAATCCCTTGGTAAAAAAATCCTGTCAATACAGGTAATACATTATCTACATCCCTAACACAAGGAAATCCTCAAGACATGGGCCAAGGAAACCTTTTTAATCAATGGACTCAAGATCCTAGTGTGTCATTTCCATTGCATGATTTAATGGCACCATCATCATCTTTTCCCACAATCCCTTTTACTATGACAAATCAAATAGGATCTCAAACATACATTCCTCCACCACAATCTACTATCTTACAAGGAATGTTGAACCAAGGGAATCCCTGACATCTCATCAACAATTCATTACCCACTCAAAACATCAATATCCATAATCTTCCACCGATGTCCCAACAGACACCTGATCCCTCATTGCAAGCACACTCCTTAGCCTTACAACAAGCCTTCGCCACACAACAACAACAACAACACCAATAGAAACAACAACAAGCAACAACACAACAAGTAGCCTTAGCACAACAACAACAAGCAGCCAAAGCAGCATAACAAGCAGCCTTAGCACATCAACAACAACAACAAAAAAAAGCAGCCTTATCACATCATCAACAACAACAACAAGCAACATTAGTAGCACAACAACAACATCAGGCCCATCAAGTAGATTTAACAACATAGCAACAAAAACAACATGCCCAACCATAAGCCGTAGTGGCGCAATGACAACAACAAGTTCAACAACAAGCCTTACTAGCTCAACAGTATGTCCAACAACAACAACAAAGTTCCTATTATAATCCTCAATTGAACATCGTCAATCCAAACACATTAGGAACATATACATCAATATCCCAATCACCTTCACAAAATATTACACCACCATACACCCCATAGAATTTATCCATCATACCACCATATGTTCCTCCACCCAACCTGCAAGGCGATCAAGCATCGCAATTTAAGGCACTCTCACAAGAAATGCAGGACCTTCACTTAGGCAAGGAAAAGAGGCCCCATACATAGAACTTGTGTCCATATCCATTCGATCGAAACATCACAATAGTACCATTCCCTCCTGGTTTTGAAATACCCAAATTTGATAAATATAAAAGAGAGAGGAAGTCCTATGGACCATATCAAATAATTTAATGTCATGTGCATGGAGGTGGCTTACAATGATTCATATTTGATGTGCCTCTTCCCTCAAAGTTTAACAGGTCCTACTATGGATTGGTTTTCTCATCTACCTCCTGACATCAAAAATTTTCAAGAAATTACTGATAAATTTATCGATCATTTCTCCTTCGATCTTGACATGGATGTTTGTATAGAGGAATTATACACTTTTAGGAAAAACAAAGGAGAAAAATTTGCTAGTTTCTTACAATGGTGGAGACAGAGAGCTAGTAAGAACAAGTGGCCTCTTCCCGATGAACAACAAGTGGGAATCATCGTCGCCAATCTAGATCCAAATCTATCCTTCCACTTGAAAATGCAGTGCATCACATCATATGACGAGCTTGTCCCTAGAGCCCTTAACATTGAGAGAACTCTAATTTCACAGGGAAATACTCAAGCTTACAAAGACTATCGCCCATCAACTAGTTCAAATGACAAGCCTCATGTCTGGGCTAAGAACAAGAACATAACAAATGATGATGTGGTAGATGCTAAGGTAATCCTAAGTGCTCTAAGGCCAAACAAAAATCAAGTTGCTAACATTCAACCAACTGTGCACCAAACAACACCTTCTTAGAACAATCAGATCAATAACACTGAAATCCAAAGGTGAACCCCTAACAAGTACACCTACCCTAAACGTAAGTGTACACACAACTATCTAAACCCATCAAAACTATCATGAAAAATTTGGTAGATTCAAATATGATCACACTTCCTAACTTTAAAAACTACCAAGAACCACAAGAGAAACCATCCTGGTACAACAAGAAGGACCTTTGCGATTTTCACAAGATTAAAGGACATAAAACCACAAATTTCATGAGACTCAAAAACATTATCCAAGACCTCATAGAAAATGACACCATATTTTTTGAGGTACCAACTAGGAACTAGGATCTTAAGCTATACAAGAACCCTATGCTAGACCATAGCAAAGCAAACAACACTGGAAAAGATAAGGATTACACGAACATACAACATACCTATTATAATGTAGTTGCTTCCTATGATAGTATCATCACTATCATCACCATTAAAGGGCATAGTGTAGAGTGTGGAGTCACCATGTGACATGGTAAAGTCACCATCCAAGGAGTCCCACCCCAATCTAGGGCACAACCTACTCCGCTAACATCAAGTACCAACAAGTACAATCTCTTAGAACAACTCAAAAATACCCCCACAAAGATATCAATCCTAGAACTATTGAGGCTATCACCCAAACATAGGGAAATCTTGGAGAAAGCTTTATCAGAGTCATTTGTTCCCGAGGATATTGATACTGACTAGTTTCAAGCTATGGTAGGCCATATCGCTAATTATCTTCTCACCTTCTTCAAGAAATATTTTCCATCACAACCATCTCATAACTGTTCTTTACACCTTGAGGATGTCATTCATAAGAACAAGGTAAAAAGAGTCTTAGTAGATGGAGGTGCTGGATTGAATATTTGCTCCCTTAAGCTGATCAAGAATTTGGGCTATTCAGAGGATACTATTGAGAGGACAAAGAGTACCACCATTAGGGCATACAATGATCAAGAGCAGGTATCACAAGGAATCATTTCACTTCCCATCCAAGTAGGTCCTCTCATTGCAAAAACTACATGTCAAGTGTTGGGAGTTGATCTCCCCTATAATATCTTGCTTGGTCGACCATGGATCCATGCTTTAAAATTTGTACCCTCAACTTATCATCAATGTGTGAAGTTTCCTTTCGAGGGTAGAGAAATCACTATCCATGGAGATCTTGAGCCTTTTTACTATTGCAAATTTTTTGAAGCCAAGCTCTATAAAATTTCCAAAATACCTAAGAATGATGAAGGGCCTACACCATCTACCTCATTTGTTGATCCATCATCCCTTGCATCTACCTCACACTCAAAAACATCTATTGTGCAGAGTATACCTGACATCAAAGCAGTGATCCAAGATGATGGTTGTGGGAGCTACAAGATATTGAAAGACACCTTTTTCTTAGAAGAGCTACCTATTTCTCCTCAGTATCATGGGAAACCCACATCTAGTACCAAAGGTCCCAAAAAAATCAAGATGGAAACCACTACCTTCACCAAGTGGGGGGATTTGAACAAGGAAGATATCGATGAAGAAGATATCTCTAAACTCCTCTATTAGGATGAAAAACCTGTCCCTGTTCTTCCCATGGAAGATGATAACAAAGGATTGCAACTCATGTAGAATTGGGGATACAACAAGAATGAGAATCTAGGACAAAATTCAATAATGGTTTGCTAGAACCCATCGTTCTTGAGAAACGACTAAAGAATCTTGGTCTAGGTTGTATCACTAGCAAGGTCACCCTTATTGGAAAAGGTACTTCTGCTAAATGAGTTGGGGCTTCCTCTTGGTTACCTACATCATGGGATATGACCTTAGATGACTTCCCCCTTGATGTTGCAGACCTATTTGATAACAATACCCTCTTTATGATATCCACTCCATACAATCAACCAATTGAAATACGCCTAGTCTACCCACAACTCATTGACATGGACCAACAAGGACCACCAATTCTTGATTTCTTCAAAAATTATGAAGCGATCTCAAAATTCATGGGACTCTGTGACAAATTCCATGGGCAGATCACAAAGCAGGCTTTGACATAGACTAGACACAAAGGTGTACTATGGGGAGACGATTGAATCCATCAATTGCAAAATTAATGAAATGCAACTAACATCCAGATCCTTGAGTGAAAACCACATGGTGGCACTCTCTGATCCTAAAATAGTAAAAAAAAGGACACATGGATGGTTTTTCAGGCTACAATAAAATCATAATTTCCAAGGAAGATCAACACAAAACTATGTTCACTTGTCCATAGCAAACCTATTGCTGGAACGTGATGCCATTTGGGCTAAAGAATGCAGGAGCAACCTATCAAAGGAAAATGACCCTCATCTTTCACAACATGATCCACAAAACATTTGAAGATTATTTGGATGATATTTTGGAAAAATAAAAGAAAATAAGTGAGCACATACAAGTCTTAGGACCTATCTTTGACAGACTTGAAGAATACAAGGTATGACTAAATCCCCAAAAGTGTGTCTTTGGGGTCACAACAGGGAAAATTTTGGGCTTCATCATCTCACAAAGAGGGATAGAAATTGATCCATCAAAGGTAAAGTCCTTCCTAGACATGGAACCACCGCAAAAACTAAAGTAGATAAGAGGGTTACAAGGAAGACTGCAGTCCATCAGAAGGTTCATAGCGCAACTATTAGATAAAATCCACCCCTTTTCGCAACTTCTTCATAAAGGGATAACCTACAAGTGGGATGAGAAGTGTGATAAATATGTCCAATAAATCAAAGACTATCTACTAACACCTCCAATTCTTATGCCACCAATACCAAACAAACCACTAATCCTGTATATCTCAACAACACTAGCAGCTCTAGGAGCTCTCTTAGCACAACATGATGAAAACGGAAAGGAAAGAGCTATTTCCTACATTAGTAGAACTTTGGTAGGCCATGAAATGAACTATTCACCTATTGAGAAAGCATGCCTAGTAGTAGTTTTTGCTTCACAAAAGTTCAGGAACTACATGATGTCACATCAAATCAAGCTCATTGCAAAAATTGATCCACTCAAATACATATTATCCAAAGCAACTCTCATAGGGTGAATGGCTAAATGGGTGATGATCTTAACAAAATTTGACATAGAGTATGTAGAGCGCAAGGAAATCAAAGGACAAGTGATTGCAGATCAACTGGAAGAGGCACCCATCTATGTAGAGAACCCCTTGGTATCTGAATTCCTTGATGAATCGGTGTTCCTTATCAATCTCACAACTTAGTGGAAGATGTACTTTGATGGATCGTTCACCCAACATGGATCTAGAGTAGGAATTATTTTCATCACCCCTCAAGGTGATTGCATTCCAAAGTCATACTGGCTATCATTTCCCTGTACTAACAACATTGCTGAGTACGAAGCCCTAATCACAGGTCTAAGGATAGCAGTTCAATGGCTGATTCAAGATATGAAAGTCTATGCAGATTCACAGCTAGTTATCAAGCAAGTCAACAGTGACTATCAAACTAAGGATGATAAGCTCACTCCTTACAAAAAGATGGTAGATAGTCTCAAGGACCTTTCTATAGACATAACTTTTGAGCAGATTCCTTGCATAAATAACAGAGCAACAAATGCCATGGCAATGATCGAATCACTACTAGACATGTTGAACAACGTCCTCCAATGTGAATTCTTAATAGAACAACTTCTCATACCAACTTTTGAGTTCCCTGAATCAAAATTTGTGTGTGTCATTGTTGGTCCTGGATCCCCGTGGTACCATGACATCTTTACCTACCTAAGCAAAGGAACCCTCCCATCTGATATCACCTCGAACTTTAAATATACCTTTGTTAAAAAGGCATCTTGATTCATGATCTTAGGTGATACCCTTTACCGTCAAAGCATCGAAGGGGCATTGCTACGATGTCTTAGCCAAGAGGAAGCCTTGACCACTTTAACAAAAGTACACGATGGCATATGTGGTTCCCATTCTAGTGATATGACGTTAGCTAAGAAACTGTTGAGGATGGGGTACTATTGGCCAACCATGGAAAAGGAAGCTCATTAATACGTGTAGAGATGTGTCCAATTTCAATAGTATGGAGATCTAATCCATGCCCCAACTCAAGAGTTGTAACCCATGATCACACCCTAGCCTTTCTCGTAGTGGGGACTTGACCTCATAGTGAAAATCACCCCAACCTCATCCAATGGCCACAAGTTTATCATTACAACCATTGAGTATTTTTCCAAATGGGTTGAAGCCATTCCCATGACCTACATAATGAGGAAGCAAATTTCTAAATTTATTAATCTGTCATTATGGTGTTCCACAAACCCTCATCTCAAACAATGGAACACCCTTTAAGAATCAAGATGTGAAAAAGTTGTGCTAAAGATTCAACATCCAACACCGATTCTCTACCCCATATTATCCCCAAGGCAATGGTCAAGCTAAGGCTACAAACAAAACTATCCTAATTTTTTTGAAGAAAACAGTCAATGAAGTTGGTTGTGACTGGCATCTATGGCTAAATCCCACTCTTTGGGCCTACTGAACCAGTATCTACATGCCTATAGGTGCAACCCCTTTCTCCTTGATCAACAAATCAAAATCCATCCTGCCTATTGAGGTTGAGCTCCCATCATTGCGAGTGTCATTATAGAACTTGATCACAGATGAAGAATACAGAGTATCTCAGCTAAATGAGTTAGAATTCCTAGATGAGCGTCATCTTGATGCCCTCAATCACTTGCAAGTATATCAAAACCGATTGAAACAAAGCTCTAACAAAAAAATCAAATATTGGTCTTTCTAGGTAGGGGATCTTGTCCTAAAGCAAAATCAGAAAAACCTGTCGGATCAAGACAACAAAGGGAAGTTTGAGCCTAACTAGTTAGGTCCCTTTGTCATCACAACTAGCTATGGATCAAGAGCATACCAATTGTCAACACCTGAAGGAGAACCCTTGTAGGAGCCAGCTAATAGCTTGCATCTCAAAAAAAATTATGTCTAGTCTTGAAGGGTATAAATCTAAAAATACAAAAAATAAAAAAAAATCTAAATCTAAAAAAATGAGAAAAAGGATTGAAAAAGGTAAAGAAAAAAATTGTCCTCTAGTGAAAACCACTTTGGTGGCGCTTTGGGAAAGTACCTTGGTGAAAACCTGACAAACATGCGCCTTGCATAAATATAGCACCTCCATCTATTCTTTGGCTCTTTTGTCCCATCATTCTTTGCACCACCATTTATCCATCACCTATCTGTGTCCTTATCATAGCTTGATGTTGTGAAGTATCGTATCCCTTTAGTGCTACTTGGCATATTCCAAAGGTCAATTTTTCCTGCCTTTATTGAAGTATTCTAACATGTCACGCTGGGGGTACTTCGTTATGGATCATATCGAACTCTTGTATATCTTAAGGTCATCAAAAATATAAAAAAAAATTGTAAAACATTCATCAAAAAATCCAAAAACATTTGCAAAATGCTATACAACTAAAATCCAAAAAAATTCAAAAAATTGTAAAGGAAAAATCCAAAACATCCAAAACACATCAAAATCTTTAAAATGTCAAACATCAAAAATCTAAAAAATTTGTACCCTTGTCGAACTACATTGTCTCTAAGCTTGAACGCAGGCAAGGCCATCAATGATGTACCCCTGAGACACCGTAGGTTAGTCTTTTAGGAGTCCTCCATAATAAACTAATATTCTGTCACCTATGCATTTATCATCTTATCAATAAGTTGGGTCAATCGAACTACATGGTCTTTGTGTGTATAACGTAGGCAAGCCTTATCTTTGATCAACCTCCAAGACCCTTGGGATAGGTCTTTAGGTTAGGTTCTTGGTCAAAAAACTCTCGAAAACGCAAAAAACATCTAGATAACTCTCGAAAACCCCAAAAATTCTAGAAAACTCTTGAAAACACAAAAACATCCAAATTTTCAGAAAATACCAAAAAAATCCAAATATTTAGAAAACACAAAAACATCCAAATATTAAAAAAAAACAAAAAATTAGAAAATTGAAAATCCAAAAACATTTGTTCAAACTCAGAAAAGACCTAAACAACCTCAAATATCTCAAAAAACCCTAAACAACCTCAAATAAACCAAAAAAACCAAAACATCCACATAAATTTTTGAAAAAACCAAAAACAACCTCAAAACATTTTCAAAATACCAAAAACATTGAAATATTCCAAAAAATCCAAAACCCACCCATCCTATCTCACTTTCACTTGTAATAACTTTCACTGATAATAAATCGATCGTCGCCTTCACCCTTTTGCAAAACAAATAGAAAACAAGTATAGCAAGTCGTAAAGTGAGAACCTAAGTGTCAAAATCTAAAGTTTAGATCATAGGTAATTGTGTCAGTGAAGTTTATATCAACAACTCATCATAGCATCATCATCCTAAATCAAACAACTACCTGATCAACATGTCCTAGGATGTATCCTTCATGCGATGGACATTAGTATCAGGCATCACCTTAGCTAAATTAAACAGGCAAGAGATATAGGTGACATTGACTATTTGTCTTTGATCTTTTCTTATGATTTATCTTAATGACCCATTCTGAGGACCTCTCGATGATGTCTATCAAAATGATTTACAGAGAAAGGAATGGGGCATCGATCATGATCTTTCATTTGTTGTGCTTGTGGATACTCTTGTAAAATAATCTTGGCACATACTTGCTTAGTTGTGTGTAGGAAGGTTGTTTGGAGTATGTTGTTGACTATTGTGTATGCTTTGGTTCAATATTTTCTAATTTTCTAACTTACATTCCAATGAGGTTTCCATATGTTAAGATGTGAACAGGAACTATCCTATTTGTTTGTAGAGTCAAAGTCCATTACACTAGATACAACCTCATCCTAGTTATCAATACCTTGATACATTGTGTCTATGTGTTATATCAAACAATAAGGAACGATAGAAAATCCCAATACCGAAAAGTGAGCAACTCATCATCTTGCATTCATCCTGCATTGTCTCGTCACTATCTCTAATAAAGTCTCTGTGGATCATAGACTTGTTGGATCTTTTGAAGCAATCATCAAATCAATGGTCATTCATTCTTTATTCTTCTGTCTTCTCTCTGCGCTAACCTAGTATCATGAAAGTCAACAAAAATATCATCAATGCATTCATCCTACATTCACAAACCATTAGCATGCATACATCACAACATACATCCTACATTATCATTTAAGTTGTGACAAATGATATAGATTTTTTATTCTAAGCATCTTAAATTGTTGCATATCATATCATAAGTAGACATCACATAGCATCTCATAGCATAAAAATTTGCATTAACCATCCATACATTGATATGCATACATGATCATCTCATAAAAATTGTATAGGAAATACACAAAAAGAAATGCATCCATAACATTTGCATATCATATCATTCATCTCATGGCATATCATGAAAAGATACTAAAAAATAATATAACATTGCATCCATACATATCATAACATCACATATCATCTCATAGCATTGTATATCTCATAAGCATAAATAAAGTACATCCATACATGATCAAATATAATCATCTCATATCATACAATCATAAGCATGCAATAAGATGAACACATCATATAGAATCTATATCTGTATCATTTATCAAAAATGAATGTCATGGTACAAAATCTAGATCAGTGTATGTATATCAATCATAAATACAATATCCACAAGGCTATCAAAAAGGAGCCCATGAATATATATCTGTGTGAAAGAATGGGGCAACAAAAGTCAAAAAAGTGTATACAAAATCTAGCTAGCCCTGATGGTTGCTACCCTCTCCAGCCTTCCTCTCTAACTAATCCTCAGCCCTGGGCCGTCCATCGCTCCATTGTGAATAATCAAGATGTCTCAATAGTGTTGGCACATCTTGGTGGTAATGCATCTTATAATAAGTTGCCTCTATCACAGCCTCTCTATATAATCTTGTCAATATAGTCCTGCCCTGGCTGGCTACTATCATCTCTTCTATCTGGTGTCGTCGCCCAATCTCTTGATCTCTCTCTATAATCACAACCTATAACTATTTCTTGGCATGGTCCCTCTCTGTTGTGATGGCCACCACTTATTGTTTGCCCTGGTATCACTCAACAGTAATAGCCAAAATTTGCTAGCGAGCTTGATCCTGCTCACCTATCAAAACCTGCACCTGCTACTACTGTTGCTAAATCTGGATATCTCTTGCATTTTGTGGTGGTGGTGACACTACCTGCTGTTGCCCTGGCTATTGTTGAACCAGAGGCTCTAGAGGAGGTTGTCGACCAACTAGTGGAGCCCCCAGAACCTACCCATCTTGGCCATTCTGGCCACCCTGTCCTTGTCCCTATCCTTTACCCCTATCTACTCCTCTCCCTCTAGGTCTCCCTCATGGAGGAGCACCCACTAGATTTGTCAGTCTCTGAGGAGATGCTAACCATGCATCATAAGCAGGCGTCATCTGTGTGACCACCTAACCCTAGTCATAGGCCCATGGCTGAGCTACCAACTACCTGAATCCCTCCATCACCTCCAGAGTTGGAATGGTGGGTCCCCCATGTGGGCACCTCTCAAGCAAACCTAGAAAAAATGGCCCTGTAAGCATCATCCATCATGTCCTAGTGCTCGTCGAACTATCGTGCCACTTTGTCTAGTAGGTATCGCTCTATAGTCATATGCTCCTGACCCTGCATATACCAGGTCTTTCTGGAAAAAAATAACTAATGTGCATCATCATACCATCTTGGAATCTGTAGCCAAGGTTTCCATCTGAATACTGTCATGTCATCAAGCACCCATCGCCAATATGGGAGCCAAATTTGTCCAATGTGTCATAGAGTAATGGCACCTCTGTACCTCCAGATCATAAGATCATCTGGCTCAACATTGACCATTTGTAGTATCTGTCAAAGCACAACTATATGATCCCATGCCCAAATGTGAAGTAGGGTCACCCCTGCACCAATGGCTCTATTGTCACAATAAACAAAGTTGTACATGTCATAATATAATGAGGCCAACATCACTGGCCCCCATGCAAACAAAGTCCTCATGTGAAGCATTTGGTGCCATGCTAGGCCCCATCTTGGGTTGAACGCTCTTCTTCATTGGTCTAGAGTGACCAAACCTAAAATGATTCCTATGATAATCAATCAGAAGGTGGGCACGTGACCTCTATACATCTTGAGGTCGATTTGTGATGTGACTAGGGAAATGTTCTCCAACTTCGTCGCCTCATGACAACATCGTATCCAGCGTCGACATCATATATCACTTGCTCACCATGTATCGACAAACACATAATGTGCCATACATCCTCTAAAGTAACTGTAGCCTCACCTACTAGGAGGTGAAACAATGAAGTCTTACTGTGCCATCTCTCACACAGAGTAGTCATCATAGGTAAATGATTCTAGATGATGGGCGCATATGCAACGTACCAAAGGTCGATCTCTCCCAGATGCTCCTAGCGTAACTTAGATAAACCATCCAATCTCTCCAAAAATGTGGGCCTGTGCTCGTGCGACATCAGTGGTGGAATGACCTCCTGCACTCACGAAGCACACAACATCAAAAAATTGAAGAAATTTGACTCAATTTGGAAATTTTAGCTCAAAAATCAGAATAGTGTCACTATATTCAAATTCCAAATTGTGACGCTGAGGCATTTCAAATTGCAAATAGCAAAATGCATTGCCAAACACAAGGGTGTCACAATTTAAGCTTTGGAAACCCTAACCCTAATTTCCAAATCTGGAAGTGTGTCACTATATACACATGCGTCGCAATTTAAAATTAAAAACCCTAATTTTAAATTGTGTACTACATCACTATGTACAGATGAATCGCTATAATTCATTTTAGCATTTTTGATTCTCAAATGAGCGTCGCTATATAGCAATTCCGCCAAAATTTAAAGTTCAAAGTGCAATAAATGCATCAAAAAGTCAAATTTCAAATCAAGTTTTGAGTTACATACCAATGGTCCTGAGCTTGGAATCCATTGATACTCTCGAACTCAGTTAGAAATATGTCATGGGAGCTGTCATCGTGCCATTTCGTCAGAGGGTCAGAGCTCAAAACAACAAGAATCTCTATGGTGTGAATGTACAAATGAATTAAAAGTGACCCTTCTTGGCTTATTTATGCTAGAAAATTAGGGTTTTTTGCCCTAATTTAACATTCAAGTTAGGGTTTATCATCATTTTCACCAATTTTTCCAAACTAGAGCTTATTTTGCATCATTTTTTTATGTTTTTGGGCTAATTCTTGCATCTTGGAGCCTTTCTGGACCCCCTTGGGCAGCTTTTCAACTTTGTCGAGAAATCAACCCAAAATTCAAAATTTTCGCTCAATTTCTTGACGGGGTAGGGAATAAGCTTTATCCTTCCATTGGGCATCGGAAAAATCAAAAAATCCTTTCGTTGGGGCATGAGGAAAATTTTGAATTTTTTTTATTTTTGATTTAAGCAACAATTCTTATCCAAGGAGCATTATTCTTTGAACCAAAACAATAGATACCTTGCTTCAAAGAGGGGAAAAATGTAGACACTGAAAAATGTTTTGAATGATATCATGCACTTGAAACAGGTACACTAACATCATTTCCTCTTTAAACCCATCCTCTTTTTGCTTAATTAATTAAATTAGTCTATCTATTTAATTAATTGTCTCATTTTTTTCCATTAACCTAATTCATTTAATCAGGTTAATTCACCCCCTTTCACGCTAACATTTCATCCTATTAAATTAAATAAATCAAAATATTTAATTTAATTCCCTAAGTCTTCTAATTTAATTAAATAACCCTATGTTATTTAATTAAATGCCATTTCATCTCTCCCCCATTCATTAAATCATTTAATTTAATGAATATCATTTTAATTCTTCAAATCCCTTAATTGCATGATTAAACCTTGTTTAATTAGCGATTAAACTAATTTTCCTCCAAAAGGGGAATATTCCCTTATCCCTTTTTTTGGGCAATTAAAACTTTCTTTTAATTTGCAAAATATCTTTATCCTCACCCACGAGAATATTCCAAAGAATATTCTCTCTCCTCCAATCATCTCAGTTGGCTTCTTGAACAAGCTAAACTTGTGACCTCTTGACAAAGTCACCTGGTGACCTATGTGTGCAGGTCAAAAGTGTATTTGTTTGGAACAAGTGTGAACCCTTAATTAATTCTCATCTTGCATTCTCATCCATTGATGAGAATCCATGATCCATGCCTCTTGTTTCCTCCATTCTTGACCATTGATTAATCTTTTTGATCTCAACCCTCCATTTCTCATTTGCTCTCCTATAAATAGAGCACTATTTGGAGACAAATGTATCCATCTTTCAATTGAAAACTCATGATGTTGAATTCACTTTCATTCACACTCTCAATTTACTCACTTTTAGCTAATTTTAGTTCATTTTTAGTCACATAATAGTATAATAAATCCATTAATGGATTACATGCATCCATCTTAGTTTGTTTATAAATTAGGGTTTCCTCTTTTAGCTTAGAATAGCTTAGCAATTGCATAGTTAGATCAGTTTTAGCATACAATCATGTTAATTTAGTTTGTTTCATGCTTAATTTAGCATAAATTAGGTTTTCATCTATTTATCATAATGGTTTCATCGATTCTCTTCCATAGAATCGATTGAAACAAACTCACAAATCATGGTATTGGGAAAGGGTCGTTGTTCCACATCAACACGACACTAATTTCAAAATAGGATAAGTTTCAAATGGGTTAGAGTAGGAATTTAATTGTTTTCATAGTTTGCAATTTTCAATTTCAATAAATGCTTAGTTTAACTTTCAATTTGAATGATCTTGTTTGAGATTGAGTTTAGTGGCTAAATTATGCTTTGATTCATCATGGATCAAGCGTAATCAACCCACACTGAAAATCCTCGGTCCAAAGAAATATATAACAATCTTACCAAGTGTTGACATCAATGACAACTAACAATCAGTGTTGATATTAATGACAAACATTTCCAACAATCTCCCCATTTAGTATTGATGGCAACACACACCTGCTCACTCTCCCCTTTTGACATCAAGGACAAAGGGCCACACACACCTACACAACAACACATTCTCTAACTTCAAGGGAAAAGTGCCAAATATATTCAATTGGAACAATAGCAAATTCTCCCCATTTGACTAACAACACTTCTTCAAACAACTATACATGCATAACACCTGCACACCTTCTTTAGAAAGACATGTCAACTCCTCCTATCAGTAGCAACCAACCAACTTCCTCCACCATTGCATCTCACTCCCCTCACTACCAACTCCCCCTGAGAGGTAGCACACACCCATCTTGGATAAAAGGATATGACATGAATTTCTCCCTTGGATAGATGCACCATTTATGCATCTAGTTATAAAAAGAAGGGGAAATAACACCTCAATTTTGTTAGAGATAATCAAAGGTATCTTTTGAAAGTTTCATAGTGAAAATGTCTAAAATTTTATCCTTGGTAGGTACATACTCCAATCTGACTTCATGCTCTACAACCTTCTCTCTTAGAAAGTGATACTGGATAGAAATATGGTTGGTTCTTGAACGCATTACTGGATTCTAGGAAATATTGATTGCACTGGTATTATCACATAATATAAGAATGGGTTCATCATATACCACCTTTACATCCTTCAAAGTTTGCTTCATTCAAAGCACTTGGGTACAACAAGATGTTGAAGCAATATACTCAGCCTCTACTGTGGATAAGGACACTAAGTCTTGCTTCTTACTAAACCAGGAGACCAATCTGTCTCCCAAGAAAAATGCACTTCCACTAGTACTTCTTTGATCATCCACACATCCTACCCAATCAACACCAATATAAGCACTTAAAGAAAAATTATTATCTCTCTTATACCACAAACCATAATCTGGATTTCCCTTCAAATATATGAATATTATTTTCATTCCTTTCTCACGATATTGCTTAAGATTAACTTGAAATATGGAAAGAAAACATACTGCATGCATAATATAAAGTCTAGAGGCAAAAAATACAATAAAACTCCAATCATAGACCTATAAAGAGTGATCAACTTGTGGAGACTCATAATATTTTCTCAAGTGACAACCAGTCACCATAGAGGCGCCAACTAGTTTGGAATCCTCCATTCCAAACTTCTTCAACATATCTTTAACATACTTATCTTGAGAAATATAGATACCATCATCTAGTTGCACAATTTGAAGCCCAAGGAAGAAAGACAACTCACCAATCATTGACATCTCAAATTCTTTCTGCATCTCTTTTGCAAACCTCTTACACATATCATCGTCTCTACCAAAGATGATGTCATCAACATATACAACCACAATCAACAACTTGTCTTCTTGAACCTAATTAATGTAGAGATTACTATCTGTAGTAGCTTTCTTGAAACCTCACTGAAGTAAATAATTATCCAACTGAGCATACCAAGCTCTAGGAACTTGCTTGATACCATACAAAGCTTTCTTGATTCTACACACCATGTCTAGATCTTCTGATAACTAGAAACCACCAGGTTGCTCAATATATACCTCTTCCTCTAGGTCACCATTTAGGAATGTTTACTTGAGATCCATTTGATAGAATTTGAAGTTCTTATGAGTAGCAAAAGCAAGAAACATCCTTATTGCCCCCATTCTAACTACTAGAGAAAAAGTCTCCTCAAAATAAATACCCTCAACTTGAGAATATCTCTTACATACCAACTTGGATTTGTTCCTCACAACTTCACCATATTCATTCAACTTGTTGTGGAACACCCACTTTGTTCCTATCACATTCTTATTATCAAATCTGGGAACCAATTCCCAAGTCTGATTCTTTTCTATCGAATCCATTTCTTCTTCCATTGCCTTTATCCAACCATCATCTTTGCTAGCATCAACAAAGTTCTTGGGCTCTACTTTTGAAAATAAGCACAAATTTACTTTCTCACTTGCTCTTGCAATCCTTCTCCTAGTTAGTGCACCTTCATTCTTGTCTCTAGTGATCTGATCTATAGAATGATTTTTTTTAACATATTTTGTTGTAGTTTTGGGAGCCTTCACAGGTTTTGGTTCGTTCTCTTCTTTCTCTTCTTCTTCTTCAATCTAGGGAGGAATATCAGATCGAAAACCCTTTGGTTCTTGTGAGATATGACACAAGTCTTCATCCACCTTAATATTTTTTATTTCAATCATCTTTCCCAATCTCTTTTTGTAACATCTATAAGCCTTGCTTCTAGTTGATTAGCCAAGAAAAATACCTTCATCACACCTTGAATCAAAATTTCCAACGTCACCTTCATCTCTCCTGATGTAACATTTGATACAATAAATTTTGAAGTATATAATAGTGGGAAGCATTTCATACCACAAATCATAAGGGGTCTTAGTGCTATTGACCCTCAACTACACTTTATTGAGCAAGTAGACAATTGTGTGAACTGCTTCCTTCCAATACATATTAGGCAGATCTATATCTTTCATCATTTCCCTAGCCATCTCTTGCACAATCCTATTCTTCCTCTCTACTATCCCATTCTATTGAGGGGTCCTAGGTGTAAGATCTAAAAATTAGCACATTACCCAAGATCACTTGCAAAAACAATGAAAACCTTCTACAAGAGAGTATTTAAGAAGATGAGCTTGCTTGATATTAAGACCTATCAAAATGATGATGAGGTATGAAGTATATTACATATGAGTACAATGACCTTCCTTATATAGTCAAGGTTGAGGAATAGGATTGAACATGATTGTGACATGTGTCTTAATCCTATGACATGAGATGAGTAACAAACTAACCGCCTAGGAAATGATGCAATAGAGCTAGATAAGATAAGTTCTAGAAAAACCAACTAAGACTTATAGAAATAATCTTATATCCTAAGTAAACTTAATCATGTAAATAAGTCCCCTAATTACCTAATGAGATAAATTACTAGGTACAAGACTTTACTTCACACAAACACCCCCCCTTAAGTGCAACTTAGGGAGAATATTATTATGCAAATGATGCAAACAATATGCAAAGATGGGTCTCAACTACAAGGCCATGTTAGGTACCCATGTACAAATGCAAAATAAATCTCACAAATAGAGAAAAGGAGAAAACCCAGTGGGACAAAACTCCTCCCCAAAAGAGAGAAAAGAAACAATAATGTGAGGAAGGATGGAGGACTCCATGATAGCCCCCAAGTACACCATCAATCACATATATACATTACAAAATCCCCCCATTAGAGGGAAAGAAAGAGACCACATAGCCCCCCCATGAAGAAGTAGCTCCAAAACCACTGAAGAATTTATGAAGACAAAAGAGAATCAAATGCCTACAAACAATGTATCTCCCCTAGGGAACCTGAAAAAGATCCAATGGCCGATGCTAAAGAAACCTCGTCTCCATGACAAAGCAAGATGTAAGAAGCCTCAAGAAATAGATATCTAAAGATAGATCAAGAGCCTCTGAATATGTCTCAACAAAATTAGGTGTAACCCCAATCAAGGAAAAAGACAACGAATGTGAAGACTCAAGAGAAACCTCCCAAGATGAAAGATCAAAGAGGAGAGAAACCCCCTCAAACATGTCCTCCAAATCTACAGAAGAAGTATGACACACCAAATCTGATATACCTATCTGTTAGCGAATGGAATGGATCTTGACACATATTTAAATAATGAAACTAGCCACATATTCAACACCAATTGAAATTTGCTAACAGCTTTGAAAAGTACACCATTGCATTTGTGGATTTTCTCTAAATTTTCTCAAGGTACAACTCCCTCACTTGATTTTCAACGAATTAATCTAATTTAAAGAAAATGGGTGTGCTTTTAACTAGAAAGTGAAAAAGGTGACTAACGTTAGCTCATAAATATCAAACTAACATGGAAGCAGAGGTCACAACAATTCATAATCAACACAAAGATTGAAAACTCATGGCCATCAAATCAAATCAATGAAAATAAACCAAACTGCAATAAATGAATTTTATAAAGCTTATCTTTCAAAGGAGCAACCATATTGTATGCTTAATACCAAGATTAGCATACAAAGCCTTATTTAATTCATAACACACAGATTATAAATCATTACAATCTACAATGAATGTTTATTCCTTCTCGATAACACCCCCAGGTGTATCCAAAAAAAGGTCCCCCTTCTATCCTTTACAATTTTAAATTTATAACATAGCTAAAGCCACTGGATATGCATCGAAGTCGTTACTAAAGCAACTTCTTGTATTCCAAACGTTTCTTAGGAAGTTGGTCAGAATAATTGAATTTTGCAGAGGAATAGGTATCGACAAAGAAAACTAATCATGATCCCACCAACAACTGCCAAAGAACCAATCATTTCACCAACCATCAATGCAATGCAAAGGGATATCAAGCAGTGGAACGTGTGAGCTGCTTGATGGGAAATTGTAATTCAAAGTGACACAAGCCAGCCATAAATGTGAATTAAATTAACATTTTATCAAGCTCAGTAGAATGTACCCATGTCTAGCCAAAAATCTATAAATTCAACCAGCGCCACCTTTCTTCCACAATTAGTTGCATCCAATATGGCGAGCTCTCAGAGTGATGGTAATTTTACCAATGACTACATCGTCTAGGAGGAAATCGAGTGCACTCCACTATTTAGGCACACTTCAAACCAACTAAAAGAAGTCTTCATAGTGTAGAGTGAGGTGGAGGAAGAAGTGCTCTGGCGCATCCTTAGTGAGGCGTTCCTGGGCCAGGCCCATGTGCATAACACAACTATGTTGGAGTGCTTTATCTATACAGTCAATAGGACTTATGGCTGTCATGATTGGGGCGTGAGAGCACTAGAGCACTTGGTGAAACCAAAATTTCATCATCGCGTCAAGGTGGCAATTAACAGGCTCAACTACTATCCTTGAAGTGGATTAATAGCTGATGCTATCTGCATCGTGTTAGCTATTCAGGATGAGTCTCTGGAGGAGGTCGTGGATCTTCTGCACACAAGTGTGGTGAGGAATGATATGGGACTTTTTGTACAATTCCTCCAGTCACATGAGAATCTGTTGTCACTAGCTCAAATCGAACACCTGCAAATTGTCACTGAGGGCATTTGTGTCCTGATGTTTGCTCTATGTACCTAATAAGAAATGTCTATTTTGTCTCTTTTTTTGTCCATGACCTGAATTTTGTAGCCGAACCAAGCGGTTTTTGGCAATGCTTGTGCAGTGTAAAAATGTTTATATATATAAATAAAATATCTCTTTTTGATATTACTGTGTCTTTACATGCATGGCTTCATTTGTTTCTTGTTCGTATCATGCTTGGAAAATTTTGGTTTCTTTTTTGTATAATGCACTAGTTAAGTGACTAGACTGACTGCTATTAAATTAATCACCAAAACTCTTCTAGGCACCAAAATAGGTGGTTCACAGAACTTAATAAAACTCTACTCAAGTTCGAGATAGCCTAAAGAATGTCGCTTGAGGCATGATTTGTAGGTGAATTTTCTAAATTCTGACACATAACTCATCAATCAGTTTTTTTATTCATACACCCACTTTTGGAGCTCGAAAATGGGGAGAAAACACCGCTCGGTGAATGATAAACAATACAAGTAGTAAAATGAGGGGTTTGACGAACACACAAAAACCTTGCACAAGTTTGAGGAAGACAAAAAAAGGTCACCCAAACATAAATTGAGTATAGGACTTAGGCGGAAAGAAAGATAGCAACCCGAATAGAAGTTAAGGGAAAAATTTATGGGTAACAGTGGCTCTGACTAGGGATAAGGACTACAAAGGATGAAGTAATGAACACAAAATCACGAGCATGGACCAGTCCTTTCCATTGGGCACAGATTCAAGGAGCATGGAGAAGGAGGAGAAAAAGCAAGCCAAAAATGGAACAAGGCAGGAAAGGAAAGCACCTAAACTACTAGCACAACAAAAACTCCTATTATGTACATGGTAGGAAGACCCTACCTCAAATGGCCTCCATATTGATCATACAAATCCATTAACAGGCTGGGAAAAGTAGTTGCCTATGCGGAATAATGCTAGGTGACTGAAAATTGTGTGCACAACCAATTGCCAAATTCTCTGAATATAATTTGATACTTGAAAAGCAACTCTTTATTGTATGCTTCTCCATTTTTATCCATCCCATGTATTGACTCAAATGATGAATCTAAAAAAAATGAATCTTGTATAATATGAAAGAATTCAGAAATGGGATGATTAATCACCTCATTTCCTGTTGCTTTTCCTTCAAGAATTTCATCAGCAAACTTAGATGCTTCATATTTAGGTTGCAAACAAAAAGAAAATGTGTCTGAGAATTCAGTCACCTCTTGGAGCTGATTTTTATTTTCACCTTCAGCTGCACAATGCATATTAACATCTCTAAAAGCAAATGCCTCTTTCTCCGGTAACTTGTTGGCACCTTGAGTTTCAAATTTTCCTTTGACCTTACATTCCCCAAAATTTTCCCCAGTCCCTGGAAAATTACTACAAGAAACAATACTACCCTTAACCTCATCATGCCTCCTCTCAATCTGACCACTTTCATGAAGGGTAGTTTCCTTTATAGACCAGTGCAGAGCATGGATTGGTCTATTTTCCACTTTTGACTGGACATTGATTTCATCTTCCTTCAATGAGAGACAAGTATTTTCCTCATCCTTCCTTTGGTTACGATCAACCTTAACCATTGATAAACAACATTCCTCCTCTAACATTAATTGATTTTCTAAATTTTTGAAAAAGGGGGTTATCATGCATTTTGAAATTAAAGAGAGGGTTAGAATGAATTGACCACAATTATTTCTCCTGAAAATAATTATTCCTAGAACCATCATTTCCTTCCAAATTTAAACGTATGTCTTTACTCTCTATTTCTTCAAAGAAGAAAATTTTATATTTTGGAGTAAGAAGAGAAGTCAATGCCAAATCATTCAAATGAGCCTCAGAAGGAGAGAGCTTATCAAAAGGAGGGGGTGAATCAAATGACGAACTTTCCTGTAGCTCATCATCTTCATCATCACTAGATGAATTGCAATCACTTTCAATTTCAAAGGAAGTATATAAATTCAAAGCCGGATCATTACAAAGCTGATCTTGTCCTTCACTAGGTTGCTGCATGTTATCAAGAATTGTTAAATTCATGTCTTCTACAGTAGGGTGACATTTAATTGGAAACTTAGGAAGTGTCTTGCAGCTGGTTTTGAGCTTCACATTTAAACCTAATTTCCACTTACCCACGACGATAAAATCATCCTTAGCGTTCACTGCCTTTAGCTGAACTTGCTCAATCCCTTCAATTTTATCTCTTTTAAGAATTAATTATATGTCTGGCTCCAAAGAAGAAATGAATATATGGTATTGGATCTTTGCACTAGGATTTTCTGGGGTAGGAATCTTTTGAAGAGACTGATTGAAATGGTAAACAAAATCCCACATTGTTTCAGTTTTTTTTTTATGATCTGAAAGAAAAGACGTAGGGTAGTTGCAATGTTGATTGGAATTCCATAGCGTTGGAGAAATTTAATCTTAAGAACATGCCACCCAATAATGCTCCCTTTTTTGAGCCCTTTGTACCATTCTGCCACTTTTTCGATTAGACTGTCAATAAAAATTCTTACAAAAATGTCTTCTTCTTGAATTCCTAAAACTGCACTTACAACTGTCATAGCCAAAATATGCTCCTCAGGATCTTGTTCATTCTAACTAGATAATTTAGGAAACCTCCTCTAAGAACCTTGGGGTAAATGATGGTATTGTAATAAAGCAAGAGGGACAACTTGATTGCACCAGAGATTTGAAGCCATAAACAAAAAGACAGAGTCGCCAACTCACACAGGAGTAAAATTAAGGAAAGAAAATTACTGTGGTAGATGAGCCGGAGGTGGATTTTGAGGCCGATGTGCAGTTGGGTCCATTAGTTGACGTAGTGGAAAATTTGGCTAACGATTATGATGACGAGGAGTATCGTTGTAGTATTCGAATATCACCCTTGGGGGTTGTTCAACAACAGGTACAAGTGGTCGCTAGGCCCATTCCTCCTCTTCCTCCAAGACAAAATTTACTCAAATATAATCTGCCTCATTCCTCCTATATCTCCACATGAGTGTATTTAATTGTGATATGATGTCTTCTTGCTCCGCTCTGACCCAATCTAAGTCTAGACGCAAAACAGGAAATACATTATTGTGAGGAAGTACCATCTCACTGCATGATGTGATGACAATTGTTAGACTTTCCAATCAATTCAATTTTCCCTAGTAGAGTCGCCAAAAATATGTTAGTGAATGTAATGGCTCTTGACACATATATTTAAATAATGAGACCAGACCGAGATTCAACACCAATTGAAATCCACTAATAGCTCTAAAAAGTCCACCATTACATTTGTGGCTTTTCTTTGAATTTTGTCGAGGTATAGCTCCCTCACTTAATTTTCAATGAATTAATCTAATTTAAAGAAAATGGGTGTGATTTTAACTAGAAAGTAGAAAAGGTGACTAATGTTAGCTCATAAATATGAAACTAATGCGGAAGCAGAGGTCACATCCATTCATAATCAACACAAAGATTAAAATCTCATGACCATCAAATCAAATCAATGAGAATAAACCAGACTGCAATAAATGAATGTTATATAGCTTATCTTTCAACGGAGACATAGCCATATCATACGCATAATACCAGGAACAACATAAAAATCCTCATTTAATTCATAACAAACAGATTATAAATCATTGCAGTCTGCAATAAATGTTTATTCCTTCTTGATAACACCCCCAGGTGTATCCAAAAAAAGGTCCCCCTTCCATCCTTTACAATTTCAAAGTTATAACATAGCTAAAGCCACTGGATAGGCATCAAAGTCATTACTAAAGCAACAACTTCTTGTATTCCAAACGTTTCTCAGGAAGTTGGTCAGAATATTTGAATTTTGCAGAGGAATAGGTATTGGCAAAGAAAACTAATCATGATCCCACCAACAGCTGCCAAAGGACCAATCATTTCACTGACCATCAATGAAACACATAGGGATATCAAGCAGTGGAACATGTGAGCTACTTGATGGGAAATTGTAATTCAAAGCGAAACAAGCTAGCCATAAATGTGAATTAAATTAACATCTTATCAAGCTCAGCAGAATGCACCCATGTCTAGCCAAAACTCTATAAATTCAACCAACGTCACCTTTCTTCCACAATCAGTTGCATCCAATATGGTGAGCTCGTAGAGTGATGGTAATTCTTCCAATGACTACATTTTCCTAGAGGAAATAAAGTGTAGTCCACTATTTAGGCACACTTTAGACCAACTGAAAGAAGTCTTCATAATGCAAAACGAGGTGGAGGAAGAATTTCTTCAGAGCATCCTTGGCAAGGCGTTCCTAGGCTAGGACCATGTGCATAACACAACTATGCTAGAGCACTTTATCTATAGTCATCAAGACTTTTGGTTGTCATGACTAGGGCATGAGAGCACTGGAGCACCTGGTGAAACTTGAATTTCATTATCACATCAAGGTGGAAATTAATGGGCTCAACTACTATCCTCAAAGTGGATTAATAGTTGACGCTATCTGCATCGCATCGACTATTCAGGATGAGACTCTGGAGGAGGTCGTGGCTCTTCTATGCACAGGAGTGGTGAGGAATGATATGGGACTTTTTGTACAATTCCTCCAGTCACACGAGAATCTGTTGTCACCAGCTCAAATCGAATGCCTACATGTTGTCACTGAGGGAATTCATGTCTTGATGTTTGCTCTATGTACCTGAGAAGAAATGTCTCTTTTGTCTCTTTTTTTGTCCATGACCTGAATTTTGTAGTCGAATTAGATCATTTTTGGCAATGCTAGTGCAATGTAAAAACATTTATATATATAAATAAAATATCTCTTTTTGGCACTACTGTGTCTTTACATGCATGACTTCATTTGTTTCTTGTTTGTATCATGCTTGGAAAATGCTGATTTCTTTTCTAATATAATGCACTAGTTAAGTGACTAGACTAATTGCTATTAAATTAATCACCAAAAATCTTCTAGGTAGCAAAATAGGTGGTTCGCAGAACTTAATAAAACCTCGCCTAGGTTCAAGATAGCCTAAAGAATGTCGCTTGAGGCATGATTTGCAGGTGAAGTTTCTAAATTCTAACACACAACTCATCAATCGGTTTTTTTTATTCGTACACCCAATTTTGGAGGAAGGGAAAGTTTGAAAATGGTGAGAAAACACCACCCAGTGAAAGATAAACAATACAAGCAGTAAAATGAGGGGTTCGAAAAACACACAAAAACCTCACCCAAGTTCAACGAAGACAACAAAAGGCCGCCCGAACATAAATTGAGTATAGGACTTAAGCGGAAAGAAAGATAGCAACCCGAATAGAAGTTAAGGGAAACTTTTATGGGTAACACTGTCATGAAACCATCCTACAAATACAAATCTAGAAAACCAAAAATATCCTACTCATCTGAAGTCTTGCTCAAATATGAAGAAGTAGAAGGTGATGCAACCTCATTACATGGCTGATGAATAGAAAGTTTCAACCATCCACCAAAACCTTCATGTGAATTACTACCCACACTGGAGCTAGGAGAGTGATCCCTAGAACATTCACCATCAAGAACAAAATGAGAAAAGTAATAGATCTTTTCCTAAAAATTGGCCCTACCCATTGCAACAAGTTGTTTGGTATTAAAATCTCAAATGAAGACCCAATTTGGAGTGAACTCGATGGATTTACTGGTTTTTTCTATCCAATATACTAAAAGAATATTGTGCTTAATATCAGAAATATAAAGCAATTATTAAATATACCATCTAGCACATTAATAACCCCTTTACCAAATATATCAAGATAAACATCATTAGCCATCAGGATCCTCATGAGTGAAGTATCCTTCAAGGAAGAGAACCTATCAGGTTGGCCTGATATATTATATGAGTCTCCAAAGTCAATAGTCCAATTTCTAGACCTTTCAACATGTGTTACAACAAGAGCATGTCCTTTCATTTTAGAATCATTGATTATATCACTCTCATTAGCAATTCCTGCAATACGAGTGTGTGTAGTAGACGTTGATTGAGATGAAGAAGATGATTAAGTTTTAGATTTAGAAGGAAAATAAATGTTATTTTCCTTTGAGAGTCGCCTCATTTCATCTAACTCTTTCTTGTAACATGTTTGTTCACCATGCCCTGGGTTTTTATAATAACCACATTTAGCCTTCTCCTTCTTAGGTTTTTCCTCTCTAGGAGAGGTGGGAGGTTCTTTAGATTATGCCTTAGGTTTAAAATATTTCTTTCCTTTATCCTTAGATGATGATGCAATCAAAGCATGATCCTTAGTATGTGTATCAAGATGACTAAGTTTTGCTTGTTTTCTAGTCAACCTATCACAAAATGTCTCAAAAGAAGGCATAAAAAAAGAATCACCTAAACCATCCATTGTAACATAGAAGGAAGTAGAAAAGTATGTAAATAAACCTTTCAACTTAGACAACATAAAAAAAATCACTCTTTATTAGTTTTATCTTTGCCACATCCTATCAATTGAATCTTAGTGATTTGAATTTTACCAAGTAGTCTTCAATGATAGGAAAGGAGTCTGTAGAAAGTGAAGCCAATTCAACCTCCAATTGCATGACATGTACCTCACTAACTAAACCGAAGAGATCCTTGTACTTATCCCATACCTTCTTAGGAGTAGTATATTCCTCAATATGAAAGAATAAACTATTTGAAACATGCATTGCAATTAAACCCATAGCTTCATCACATTTATTCCTATGAGAAAATATTTCATATTCTTTGGTAAAATTAGGTTGGTGATCACCCAATTTTGACCACAAACCCTTTGACCAAAGTAATCTTTGCATTTTCACCTTCCATGTGTGATAGTTATGAGGAGTCAAAACTTCAAATCTTGGTTCAACCATTAGGTCAAGTACCAAGAGTACAAAATAGGAAAATATATGATACAAACTAATATGAAACCTCCCAAATCTGATAATACAACTGAAAATAAAGCCCCCCCCCACAAATAGAACTTATCTAGGAGATAGGATGTCCAAGTTCTGAACCAAAAAGAAAATATGAAAAAATCTAAATAAATCACACTTGGGGATGAATTTTAAAAAAATTATATGAACCAAATTAAAGAGCTTTTGAATACCTTCCAAATGCAACTTGAATCACCAAAATTCGAGAAACTGGTAGAAAGTTGTGAGCTCGAAGATCTAAAGGGGAGATTTGACTTTAGTTGCCAATAATTTGTACATGTAGCAAAATTTGATAAAAATACCTTAACCACTACAAAGTACACGAAACCAACTTTTTTTCAATATCTTGTTTGTAGAATTTCGATATCATGGTGAAAAGTTATGCAAAATGGAAAAAAAAGGCATGCTTGAGGCACTTTACAGGCTAATTAGGGGAAAAAATTAAGGTCCTAGGCATTGGCCCTTAATTGCTCATGTGATCTAGCACTCTGCAGGGGAAAAAATAAAGGTGGCTGCCTTGAGTAGTGGCGGGTGGAAAAATCTAGTGGTGGTAGCGATTTTGTGGTAGGGGCAGTGGCATTGCTCGGCATGGCACCACCCACTAGTTGACGGACTTTAGCGTCAGGCGCTATACATAAAACCTCTATAGGAACCTTCGGCTGGTAGATAAAGTACAGTCGATAGAGAGTAAATGGAGCACAAGATGAGTTGACTAAAGAGTATGTCGATAGGGGATCTATAGGGTTTGAAATAAATGTCGACGATAATGTGAAGACCAGCAGCCAAAGGACTCGATGAGCAAAAAACTACCAACAACCTGCAATAGCTGACAACCCATACAAGTTGCATTACACATAAATAAAGGTCTACGAGTTCGGCAGGGAGTTTGTAGCCGACATATGGGAGGTGAAACAAGCTGACAATGAGTAAATAGGAGCCAAAAAAATGTGTACAAGTCAGCTAAATCTGCCGACAAAGCCTACAAGAGTATAATACAACCCTACACAGAAAATCTAATTCTACAATTTTTTTTAAAAAACTCCAAAAAAATTAAGCTTCCCCAAATATTGTATAATGTGCTCGATAATTTTGAATATGCCACAAAAAATTTAGAAAATTTTCCAATAAATTATATAAAATATGTAGAACATAAAAAATTAATTTATTTTTTTTACTGTACAAATCTGTACCCTATACTTGGGTGGGTCGTACGACTTGCCCGAGTAAAAAAGAAATTGCCTCACAAATAGCTGAAGCTAAAATAGGGCTTATTTTATATCAATCTTCATCTCTTGGGCCTTTTGAAGATGATGGAGAGGTCTAATCGGGCTCAAAGTGCACCAAAAGCTCTGCGACCTCTTGATCTTGCAAATCTTCAAACCCTCATAACTTTGGTGAAAAATGTTAGATTTAGGTGAAACAAAAGTCGATCTTTACTTTCTCAGCTAACCTGAACTCGAATTTGAGCTCAAATTTCTTTCAACATGAGCCAAAAGTGACTTTCCATTAAATATTACATATAGAGACAACCTGAAATCTGGTATTTTTTAAGTTTTTCTAATTCCCAAGTTCACCATATGGTGCAAGAAAAGAGCATACTCAACTTTACTAAAAGTAGCCTAGATATCTCACTAGCAATAGCTCAACCCTCAGATCTGAGAAGGGTTTTGCATGGCTTGGCTCTGATACCATGTAAGAGCTGAAGATTAGCTCATTACCCAAGACCACCTACAAAACAATTAAAACCTTCTACAAGAGAGTGTGCAAGAATATGAGCTTACTTGATATTAAGACCTATCCAAATGATGATGAGGTATGAATTATATTACATATGAGTACAATGGCTTTCCTTATATAGGAATTTTTGAGGAATAGGATTGAATATGATTGTGGCATGTGTCTTAATCCTATGACATGAGATGACTAACAAACTAACTACCTAGGAAATGATGCATTAGAGCTAGATAAGATAAGTTATAGAAAATCCAACTAAGACTTCTAGAAATAATCTTATACTCTAAGTAAACTTAAACATGTGAATAATTCCCCTAATTACCTAGTGAGATAAATTATTAGGTACAAGACTTTAATTCACACCAACACTAGGAGCAAATAGATACCTCCTAATACCATGGATTTCATAGAACTTTTAAAATTCATTTGAGGTAAATTCACCTCCTTTATCTGACCTTAAGCATTTGATCTTAACATCTATTTCATTCTCAACTTTTTCTTTAAATATTTTAAACTTATCTAAAGCTTTTTATTTTTCTCTTAAGATGTAACCCAATTCATTCTAGTGTAATCATCTATAACCAACATGAAATACCTTTTACCTTGTTGAATCCTTCTTATTGTAGGTCCACATAGGTTAGTGTGAATTAGTTCCAATGGCATTGAAACAAATCACTCCTTGCTTTTGAAACTTATCCTTGTTTTCTTTCCCATTTGACATTCTTTGCATAATATGTTTGTAGGTGGGTTATCTTAGGCATATCTCTCACTACATGAGTAGAATTTATCTTCACCATATTGTCAAATTTGATGTGTCGCATCCTCTTGTGCCACATCCAACACTCACTAGACTAAGCCAGTATGCAAATTCTTCCATTTGTCTCCTCTAGATGATAGAAATTTCCATTTATCCTTGTACCTCCAACAACTTGTCTTTCAAACCCTGATTTCCAGATCTCACAACCATTAGCATGAAAAGTAAGATTATATCCTTTTCTACACATATGACTGACACTAAGAAGATTATGCTTCAAACATTTTACATAGTAGACATCTTCAACTCTATTCTTTCCATTAATTATTATAGTGCCTTTTCCACATATTTTTGCAGACTCATCACCATCAAACTTAACAGCTCCACCATTAACCTTCTTGAGATTGATGAACCTTCTCTTGTCACCAATAATGTGGTTAGAACAACCACTATCAATCACCCAAGCATTTCCTTCTTCCTTCACATGAAATGTAGTCCATAGAGCCATTGATCTTTCATTAGCTTTATTAGCCTACAAAGTATTGAACCTCTTACATTCTCCAATATTGCTCTTTTTGTTTCTATCTTTCAAGGCCATGAATAGGGTTTTCATCATTTGAGTTATTATCATCATCTTCTGAGGAACAATTATTTTCCTTGGAATAGAGACCTCTTTTAACCTTATCTCTTTTGTTACTATCATTTGATTCTTTATAAGGACATTTAGATGCAAAATGACCAATCTTTCCACAATTGGAACACTTGAAAAGTAACTTACCTTTGTATTTGCTAGTGTCTTTCTTCAATATTCTCACAAATTTTGCTTCAATGTTATCAAAGTCATCATTTTGATCAGCTGAATCATCTTCTATCTTTTTGTTGGCTTTGAATGTTGCTTCCTTCTTTGGAACATCTTTATCAAATTCTCTCATTTCAAGGGTTGTGAGAGCACCAAATATTTCATCTATAGAATACTTATCCAAGTCCTTGGATTCTTAAATAGCAAACACCTTATGAATATAAGCCGTAGGGAGATATCTCATAACCTTCTTCATAATCTCATCTTCTTTTACTTCTCCACCAAGACCTGTGATGCCAGAAACTACTTCACGCACCTGAAGCATATAACTTGCAATGTCTTCATCCTCAGGGTCTCAAATCTATTTTTAAATATCAGCATCTTGGCTTGCTTTATTTCAGTGTCCCCTTCATAGATGTTAATTTTTCCCCATACATCCTTAGTAGAACTACAATTCATCACCTTCAAAAGATTTGAATTAGCTAGCCCACACAAAATAGCATTCTTAGCCTTGGCATTATTCTCATACAACCCAAGTGATTTCAATTGGATCTATTAGAGGAGTAGTAGGAGCAATATAACCATCCTTGATAGATTTCTAAACACCAAAAATAGAGAGTTTAGATAGCCTTCCATTCTCAATTTCCAAAAGGTGTAATTTGTCCCATCGAACCTAGTACCTTTGTAAGGTCCATCACGTGCCATCCCAAATATTTTCCTCAAGCATTTAAGCTTCTTTAGAGGAACTTGGCTCTGATACCAATTGTTGACAACACCTAAAGATTGAGAGGGGGGTGAATCGGTCTTTTCAAAATATAAACCCTTCAACAAACTCAAGCTTCTTTACCAAATCAAAAATCCTCAAAAGATATAGCAATTTAGTTCCTTAACAAGGTCAACAACCATCAACAATGAAAGATACAACAATTTAACCCTTAACTAGATCAGCAACAATGAAAGATGAGACAAGGAAAACACATCCAAAAGATAGCATCAAATTTATGTGGAAAACCCAAAGAGGAAAAAACCACGGTGAGAGTAAACTCATAATATATGAAGCTCACTACTTACAATAAAACAAGGCTCACTACTAGAAGACTTACAAACTAAGGTGCACAACCTTAGGGAAAGATACAAAGGACTTGCAAACTAAAAATCACAACTTCAAGGCAAGATACAAATTACAAGGACCTGGTGAGATTCACTATCTCAGAGCAAGATATATGAAGATTTAGGAATTACAACATATGTCAACAATACACTCTACTAACTGAGGCATTAAGGCTCATCTGATCTATCTTCCACACACATTCACACTTTTTCTGCTCGATCTTCAATACATTCCACACTCTCTCTTGCAATTGATTTGATCTTTCATTTATATCCTCTACAACATCACAAAACATCAACTAGGTCGGCCAAGAAGAAGATAAACAATAATCTCAAAAAGTTGACCACAAAAACATAATGTGGTCCTATCCAGAAGATAGAGAGGACCAAAAACACTCTTATTACATCTTTCAATGTGATTCCAAACAACTCACACATTGGCATACAAAAACCTAAGTCAGTAACAAGGAAACATGTAGCACATTACCAATCAACCCAAAAATAAAACTTCAACTGAATTTACTCAATGGGGTTCTCACGAAGATAGATCAGGACCTAAATACAACTTAACACATCTTAAAATGATGGCACAAACCTCCAAGAAAAAAATAAGCCCTATCATCTCACGATAACCATAAATTACCCAAAAACCCAACACAAAACATAATGCATAACCAAAGAGATCAATCACTAATTTGTGGACCATAAAGAGATGTTCCTTGAAAATACAACAACACTTCTAGAAACTTCTTTTAAACTTCCATTCCCTCAATAGCCACCACAAACCAAACAGGAACTAAACACTTCATTCCAAAAACATAGAATGCACAATCATGAGATATAACATTAACAGAACATCTTGTGAACCACTTCAACACATGAAAACTGAATTAATACATTGCACAAACATTGAGAGCACATCCACCAAGCCACAGGAGCAGAGACATCAATGCAGAGAAATGTGAATCTCTTTTCAGACTAGTTCAAACAACCAACAACACTGCCAACCTTCTACAAATAATAGAAACCTCCTTGACAACACTAGTGACCTAAAAAATATAGGAGTGCAACATCCACAAAGCTCAAACATTGAATCCCAAACCATAAGTCCACATATTTAACAATGAAGAAATGTGGAGCATTCTCCCAACTAGCCTTCAAAACAACTTCTCGATTTATAAGAACTTTCACCAACATACGGAGGCCAAAACTTCCTTGTAGAAACACATACTTCCTTAGGAACAATGAGAGAGAGAAAACAACATACTAGAGACCATCAGTAATATCCCTCCACCATCAACAACACTTCTAATCCTCATCTTAATGCTTCTAATCCTCATCTTAATATATCATTATGAAATCAACTTTGCTGACAACAACCATGCACTATACAACTTTCCATGACTTCAACTAAGGCATGACATCCAAGCATGAACATCAACAACACGCCATCATACATCAATGACAACCCAAACTAAATGTTGTAAGAAATGACAACCAATGCCAACAAACAATCTCACAAACATATTTAACAATCTTCTTGAGTGTTGAAAACCAATGTCAACAAAATCCTTCATTGAAATATATAACAATCTCACCAAGTAAATCAGTTCAACAAAAAAATAGCTCTACAACAGGAAAAAATGGCAGCCCAACGGTTACTATCCTTACGCAGATAGGCGCTACTGTGGGCCTTCTGGCTATGGCAGATAGTCATCAACATTGAATGGACCATTGCATCAGGGAATATACAATAAAAAAATTCCTCATTTAGGTTTTGTCAAGCATAGGTTTACCAAGCCAAACTGGGTGTCGTTTCGCCCTCAGAGACACTTGCTTCGGGAGAGGCAACCAAATCTTGATATATACAAAGGAGACACACAATACAATGTACCAAGTTTTGATCGAAGAAGCTTTAAGGAGGATTCACATTTCCTAAATAGGCGTTACAAAGAGGTAGAGATTGATTATAGATCTGCTAAGCACGCAACACATCACCCACACCATGAAGGGAAGCAGTTCCAAAATCAACATCCAAGAAACATATCTCATTGTCCACATGGAAATTTAGGTAAGAGCCACATTAAGAGAGGTCCCTTCAATCCAAATGAGCAATTGCAATAGACAGGAAATGATTGAGCAAGGGATTCTATACAACAAGTCCAAAAGGATCACATTAAAAGAGATCATCGGAAAAATCCTCAACTACAAGCAATGAATGTGCGAGCAGCGACTGTGCACAAGGGGGAACTTCATCATGCAGAGCATACAGCTAACCAGGTGGAACAAGAAAAACAAGAAACTCCTTTTATAGGGGTGCAACAACAACCTGAGGGAAAAAGGGGGTCTTCTCATGTTTTAAATGAACAAAATCACTTGCAAAGGAAGAATGTGGGGACCATTCATGATCAACAAAGGAATGAGCCAATGGTTAAGTCCAACACCAAGAGTAGAAGGAAAGAAAAAAAGAAAGGGAAGAAAAATCATAAGAAAAACTAGCGTTGCAATGGCAGCGTAAGGATAAGCAAGGTGGTTTGGAGCATAATATTTTGGAGAGAGGAAAGCATAAAGCAAATCAGATTCACAATTCTATGTTAGTTACCTTTTCAGAAGAAATGCTCGATCCACAATTCTAGGACCTATGAAATTGAGCTTTGATAGGTAAGTTTTGGCATCTCTCCCTTGATTTGGAAAAGTTGAAGGATTTAATTTTTGATGAATGGGAAGGGGTTATTAAAGTTTTCTATCCTGATAGTTCAAGAGGAATCTTCATTGTGATCTTTCAAGAGAAAGTTCACATAGATGCTATATATAAAGTTAAGTCATGGGTCTATCAGGGTTCTGGTTTATTCTTGCAACCCTGGACTCCTAACTTTAAACCTGAGCTTCTTGATATCAAGTTTATTCCCTTGTGGATTCAATTGAAGGATCTCGCTCTAGAATATAGAGAGCTAGCACTAATTGAAGCTATGGCTAATAAGATAGGGATTTTCATTAAACATGATAAATCTTTCTTTAAAAACCCTTCAAAGCCGGTTAGGGTTTGTACTCCACTAGATGTTACAAAGGAGATTCTAGATTGCATCATTTTAAATTCAAAATATGGGGAGTGGTCCCAGAAAATTATAGTTGAAACGCCTGAGAATGCATGCTTCAAATGTCATGGTCTTGATCATTCAAGCACTGCTTACCAGTGGGTGGAAGATGCTCTTTTTGAGTCTGCATTATAGGAAAGATGGGTGAATGGGGATCCTAATCAAAATATGGCAACCTCTAATGGAGGAATTGATATCTAAGAACTGAAGGAGATACTTCCTAAAATCTAGCAAAACAAGATTCTTTCTATTGCACTGCTCAAGCTAATATTGTTATGAAAAACTGTACTCAAAGTTGTTTTGTGAAAAGAAGTAGCATGAAGATTGTCTTTGACTTGGCAGAAAAGGGTCTCTCTTCCCCATATAAATCCCAATCTATATCCTTATGCATGCACCTTGAAGGAGGGGTTTCAATCACAATAAATGAGATATTCAAGCGAAAACTATGGATTTCCCTAAATAATGTCCTTGTAAGTGGTTTGAGTTTATACATGCCCACATTCCAAGCAAACTCGCATTTACAAGTGGACACTATAGTAAATCATTTGATGTATGAAGATTTGTATTAAATTGGCTCACAAATTGAATTAGGTGATCAGTGTTGTCTAGAGGAAGGTAGCCAGGAAGATTTATCTCTTAGGGAGAAGGATCAATTGGATAATTGTCAAGAGTTGGAGGATTTTATTAATAAGATTCTCTCATTAGTGGGTTGTGAGTTGATAGAAGAAATTGCAGAAGAATTTCTAAATGAGGAGGATAGTTCCTCTATCATGAAAGTAGGGGATAATGCTACACTCTTGGGTATCCCCAATCTTTAGCCTCTGGAAGATCTACAAATAGAGAACAAAGAGTCTGATTTGGGCATGGATTCAGCCAGTGATCATGTGCTATTACAAAAGGGGCAAGGAGTTATTCAACAAGATGAACAATGTATAGCATCAGAAAAGATAGTTGAGAATAGCCCTATTGAAGATTTTGATTACTATCAGACTCTTTCTATATCTCAGACTCTAAGCCTAAAGCCTATCCTGTTTAAGACTCAAGGAAAGCGAGGTAGGAAATCTCATATCACTAAAATGAAGGAAGAAATAACTGCTGGTGTTCAGTCAACCTTGGAAGCTACTTTGTTACTATCTGCAAATAAACATACGAGGAGAGTATGCTTCTCT
Source organism: Sequoia sempervirens (assembly GCA_007258455.2). Taxonomy (NCBI): domain Eukaryota; kingdom Viridiplantae; phylum Streptophyta; class Pinopsida; order Cupressales; family Cupressaceae; genus Sequoia; species Sequoia sempervirens. Next base: position 442,031,582 of record VDFB02000017.1, on the reverse strand, counting down.
CCTCAAGCTCAATGAAAATAATTTCATGGAATGTCAGGGCTGCCAATGCCCCTGACAAAAAATCTCAAATCAAGCAACAATTGGATGCTTGTGGATCAGATATAGTAGTATTGCAAGAAATGAAAACTTCAGAGTCAACATATGAGGTGTCAATTCAAAAATGGAGATCTTGGAAATCTACACATTCTCCTGCTCAAGGTGCTTCAGGGGGTTTCCTATCACTCTGGAATCCTAAAATAGTTGCAGTAGAACTTATTCAAAATGAGAAGAATTGGCAATTATTGAAAGTTAGGCATTTTGACTTACAGTTTTGGCTGGTAAATGTATATGCTCCAACTGCTACAGGAGATAAAAAGTAGCTTTGGAAGGTTATCACTAATATGTTGGATGGTTTTTTAGACATGAAAGTTTTATTAGTTGGAGACTTTAATGCTATTACTAATTTGAAGGAAAAGAAAGGGGGTATTATACCTCCTCAAAGGGTTATGGATGATTTTGTAGCCTTCATCAAAGATAATGCATTAATGGACATTGTTCCACATAATGGTAGTTTTACATGGACAAATCGTAGAAAAGGATTCTTGAAAATTGCAGAAAGATTGGATAGACTCCTAGCATCACCAAATTGGTTTACTCATAAGTACTCTTTTTTCTCTCAAGTCCTATCATTCTCAAGTTTGGATCACTTTGCTATTGACCTTAGCATTGAAGGAGATACCCCTAAGGCTGAAGGTAAATCTACATTTAAGTTTCAAAAGATGTGGTTCAAAGACCCCTAATTCTTGGAATTGTTGTAGCATTGGTGGTTGAATGCACCTTTTAGCAGGGGTTCGAGGATGTTTCAGTTAAGCAAGAAAGTAAGTCATATCAAGACACATATTATGCATTGGAATAAGCACGTTTTTAAAAACACATTTCAAGAAAAAGAAAGGGTATTTAAGCAGCTATTAGAGATTAATGAACTTATAATTAAGAACAGGCTTGATGACATGACTTATGAATAGCAGAAGGGTTTGCAGGCAGAATGGGTTGAGCTGATAGCCAGAGAGGAAATCTATTAGAGGGAAAAGTCTAGAGAATTGTGGCTAAGAGAAGGGGACAAAAATACAAAATTCTTTCATGTTTCAACTAAAATAAAGAAGTCTTTAAATTTTGTTTTTTCCATTCAGTCTACTATTATAGGGGAAGTTTTGACAAAGGAGGAAGAAATCCAGGAAGGAGTAAGGTTCTTTTCGATGTTATTGTCGGCACTAGAAAATAAATTAGATTCTGCACTCAAGGATGGTGAGGAGCTGATTGAGAACATACCTAAGTTACTTCAAAGGGAGGAGAATGATCAGTTGCTAAAGCCTTTTACCCTTGAGGAGATTAAGAAAGTTGTTTTTTCATTATCACCAAATAAAGCACCAGGTCCAGATGGTTTTACTAGTCTATTCTTTTAAAAATGTTGGGACTTTGTTGGTTTTGATGTTTTGTTAGCTCTAGAAGAATCAAGGAAGACATGCACCATGCTTAAATAGTTTAATACGACTCATATTGCGGTTATCCCAAAAGTAAATGAGCCAAAATCTTTTGCAGATTTCAGACCAATCTCCTTGTGTAACACCATATACAAGATTTTCACTAAGGCCATTTATCTTAGACTTCAACCTCTAATATGAAAAATAATATCTTATGAATAGGGGGCCTTTGTACCAAGAAGAGAAACCCTTGAAGGGGCACTCATAGCCCATGAAGTGTTGCACTCTATCAAAGATAATAACTTGTCATCTTTCATCATCAAGTTGGATATGCTGAAGGCATATGACAGGGTAGATTGGGACTTTTTGATCCAGGTTCTTCAAAAGTTTGGTTTTGCCTCGAAATGGTGCAAATGGATTTGATCATGCTTATCAGGGGCTAAATTCTCAGTGATTATCAATGGGGCTCTAGTTGGTTTTTTTAGTTCAACGCAAGGAGATCCTTTATCTCCAGTTCTATTTATCATCATGGCAGAAGCATTGAGCAGAACAATTAAAAATCTTCATAATCAGGGGCTATGGTAGGGGGTTTCTATTCCAAACACAAGGATTCTAGCAACACACTCCTTATTTGCAGATGACTCACTATTATTTGGAAAATCTTCCCTATTAGAGGTGAAACAAGTTAAACAGGTGTGTGATAAATATTGCTCTACTTCAAGACAAAAAGTGAATGCTTCCAAGTCTAAAATCTATATTTTCAACACAAAGTATTATATCTCAAAGAGGATAGTAAATTTGTTGGGTTTTCAAGTAGTTGAGCTTCCATGTACATATCTAGGCATCCCTTTCTTTACAGGGGTAGATAAATTTCAATATTGGCATAAGGTCTTAGATAGAAAAAAGTCTAGAATCCTATCATGGAAATCAAGGTGGTTGTCTTTCTCTGGTCGTATCCTATTGGTAAATTCAGTGTTAGCAGCCATTCCAAATTACTTCATGGTTGTTTTGAAGGCTCCAAGAGGCATTGTGCAACAAATTGAAAAGATTATTAAGAATTTCTTGTGGTGAGGGAATATGGATGAGACAAAGAAGATCCCACTGGTTTCCTTGGAAAATATGTGCATGAATAAAAACAGTGGAGGAGTAGGCATGCATAACTTGTCTACAAGAAATTTAGCATTGGGAGCTAAGCTAGTATGGCACATGTATCAAAAGCCAAATTTGAGGTGGTGTTCACTACTGTAGGCTAAATACTTGGATGATGACAACCCAGTCAAAATTTTAACTATTTCAAATTCATCTTCTGGCTCAATTATGTGGAATTTTCTAGTAGCTTGCAAGGAGGTTATTATTTTGTATCTGACTTAAGAATTCCATAATGGGGAAAGTATGAACTTATAGAAAGACTCATGGAATGGATTCCCTCCATTGAATTCAATTCAATACTTACTTCTAGTTGAGCAAGTTGCCTTAGCCTTATGGGGCAGCAAGCTGAAGGATTATGTTGAAAGATTTGAGCCTTCTTCAGGGAAAGTTGTTTGGAAGGTTTTGAGGAGTCCACTTTTAACACCTAATTAGATAAATATGTTTTACACAGTCTTATAGGAGAGAATTGTATTCTTGTTAGGAGGATCAGATAAACTAATTTGGGCACCTTCTAAGGATTGGAACTACATAGTAAAGTAGGGTTACAAGTCCCTTATAGCAAATGTGGTTCAAAATCAGTCTCATAGAGGATACTCATTCTATTGGAACTCAATGATTTTTCCTAAGGCGGGCAGTTTTACATGGCTTTCCCTTCGCAAAAGAATCCTAACAAGTGATAGGCTAAGTAAGCTAGGGTTTGTGGAACCATTCAAGTGTGTGCTTTGCCAACGAGTTAATGAATCTATTGACCATCTATTTGTGGAGTGTGAGTGGGCACAAGAATGTTGGTAGTTTATTAAATGCAAGTTGAATGTTTCTTTTCCAATGCGATCTTCTTTATGGGATTTGTTTACTGCCTGACCAATATTGTTCAAAACTTCTTTCTTTGCTTGCATATGGAGAGTTGCTCCTCCTCTTGTAATCTAGAGATTGTGGTGAGAAAGAAACCAATGAATCTTTAGACAACAATCCTAGACAATCATTCAGATCAAGAATAAGATTGAACAAAAAATCTCAAAAGTAGTTAACTCATTGTACAAACACATAAGAATGTTTCTTCTTTATTCACAAGTTGGGACAATTGGCTTCTGCAAAACTGGGAATCCATTTCTTTGTCTTTCAAAGGTGCTAAAATGATTTCCCCTTAGTAAAAAATTGATAGAAGACAGGTCCAATGGCTACCTCCTACAAAATATTTTCTCAACCTTAATTTTGATGGTTCTTCAAGGGGAAACCCAGGTGTGTTGGGTGCAGGAATAGTTATTAGGGATTGAAAAGAACTATATTAGTAGTTAAAGTTGTTCATTTGTTAAATAGTACTAATAAAATAGTAGAGGGTCAAGCGGTGCTTCAAGGTCTGTAACTAGAAAAATCCATGAACATTCACAAGTTGCACATTGAAGATGATTCCCTAATTGTAATCAATGCTTGTAAGGAAAGAACTATTCATAATTGGAGACTTCGTTATATTTTGGAGAATGCTTAGAAAATAATGGATTCTTTTTTTGAAGTTCAAATTTCACACACATATAGAGAAGGTAACAAACTTGTTGATAGGGTGGAAAATATGGGATGTGATGGTCAAAACTTTGAGGTAGTGGGACACCAAGAGATTGCAAAGCTTTTTCCTCAATTGCTAGAACTTGCAATTGTCAAAGGTAATTAAAACATATCATCAAATGTATATTTCCTTTGTATTTGAAGAGGGTAGGGTGATGGATAAAATGCGTGATATGCGTGGAAAAGCTTGCCAAGTTGTCCTGTCAGCTAGGATGGGGAATGTTGAGTCATCTTGTATGAGGCAACTAACTTGTGTTGGACTATGATTGATGATACATTTGGCTGGTAGTAATAATAATAAATGATTAATGATCACATTGCTTCTGTCACCAACATGCCGATGGATTTTTGAGGCACAATTCCATATATGCTTACAGTAGTCATGCCCAATATTTGGACATGTGTTACTTGCACCAGTTTTTGTTTAATGTTTATTGTCTTGCAGGTATAGGAAACTATGATGATCAAGAGTGCGACACAGAAAGAAGAGTTGGGAGAGCAAGTTTCGCACGAGCCAAATCAAGTTACATCTGTGGGGAATTTAATGGGCTTGCCTTCATATGAGAAACAAATATTCCCTTCTAATTACAAACAAGATTTGCACATGTTGTATTGGCTATAAAGGGAGGTGGTTGTTATGTAGCATTCATTCAAAGCTCTATTTCATATCAAATTGTGAAGTTGTTTGGTTATGGAGAGGTGGCAAGATGGCTTTCAAACCCTGGAATTGCAGATTGAATATGGTGGTGCAACCATGGGAGCTACCTTTTGAAGAGTACCTTTCCCATGACTGCCTAAAGGTGGTGTTGAATTTGAATTTCCCTAGGGTTGAGGAATTTGTTTGCATAATGCTTGGTGTGGAGGTGACAAGCTTGCATGCAAGGCGAATAATATTTCCTTCTCAAAAGTGGAGGTAGCTCATGTGAATGTGAATAACGTGAATTCGAGAGGAAAGGGACTAATTGCTCACCCATGCCTGGCTTGGGGGAATCAAAAATAAAATTATTTGGCTATAGGTCATGGATCCTGTGTGCATGGAGAGCATGTTCATTTTGTTCCAGCTATAGAAGGTGGTCCTATTTCCTGTGACAATCAAGACCTGGAGAATGCAGAGTTTCAAGATGAAAATTTTGTGCAAGTGGTTCGAATGGAAGAATAACTAGACTGTTAGCAAGGATTTTTTTGAAAATTTGCCTTATTTATGGGATTGTTGGTTTGATGGAAGGCGGATATACAGTTTGGTCAAGTTTTCTTCTGATGATTCGTAAACACTATGAGGGAAATTTCCTATGAATTTTGTATCTCTTGTGCACTATAATCATGTTTTCAAGATTAGTTTGGAGAAATTTTGGATTTTTCATATCCATATGATATATCATGTAATCCTATGTACATATTTATTTTAATATATATATAATTATATAGGCCTTGTGCCTTTTACTAAAAAAAACAATCTCACCAAGTATTGACATCAATGACAACCAACAATCAGTGTTGACATCAATGCCAACCATTGCCAACAAAAGTATACCTTTTGAGATTTCTCTACCTAGGACAAAACCACCTTGTTCAATCAAAATGATTCTTGGAATAATGGTTTCTAATCTAGAAGCTAAAGCCTTAGTTAAAATTTTGTAAACACTATTGCTCAAGGATATTGGATAAAAATTTGTGAAAGTATTTATCACTTCAAATTTTGGGATTAGTGCAATAAATGTGTTGTTTAACTCCACTAGCATTTTTTTTTATTTCTTCTCGCTTCTTCCACTACCAGCCAAACACCCCTTTCCTATGAAATTCCAAAAAAAAAGAAAAAAATGGGAGGACAACCATCAAGACCTTGTGCTTTCTCTCCTACCATAGAAAATAATACATTTTTTATTTCTTCAAAAGATAAAGGAGAAAGTCAGAAATTATTTTATTCTTTTGATACTAATTTGGTATGTTTTTCAAAATCAACTTCTCATGAACAAGATCTATTATATAATCCTCCTCACTTAATATATTATAGAAGAAATTTTCCACCTCAATACAAATACCTTGAATATCAGTAACCACCTCATTGCTGAAATTTTTTATTTGAATTATTTGATTATGTCTCCTTAATTTAGTTGATGCATGATTTTTTATGTATATGTAATATTTTCTCTAGGGATTTTCCCTCAATATTGTAGATGTAATTGGAAAATGATAAGATCCTAAGAGAGTATTTATAAAACTTGAATAACCTAGACTTCTACAACCAAGAAGGAGACTAAAAAATCTATCAAGTTGTGTTGCAATGTAGGAAAAGTTTGATCTCTTGTTTGACCACATGTAGATTCTATTACAAAATAGTACAACAATTAATTCATTCATGTTGATGAACTCCTAAAGGTTCATCAAATATTTCGATAAAGAAGCTAGACCCCCCAATTTTTCTCTTGATTTGTAAATTATATTAAAATCTCAACCCAACATAACTAACTCCTTTTTTATTGACCCCAACAAGCTAGAAAATATATCCCAAAGCTTATTTTTTGTATTATATTAGAAGGACTATACACATTAATGATCCAAAAATTAAGATCAAAGAGAAGATTGCAACATTTTCCAAACATCGATTGCTATTAAAAAAAAACATATCAAATTTCACCATTTTAGGAGACCATAGAACTAATAAACCCCTTGAAGAACCCTGAAACTCCAATACCTTATATTTCCAACCATACCATTGATCAAAAAATAGTTTTCATTCTTTGAGATTATTTTCGTTTCTTAGAGAAGAATATCAACACTACATAACTCTAAATGGCGCTTTATTAAGTGTTTGTTGTTAGGGGCATTTAATCCCCTAACATTCCATGAAAGGACCTTCATTGAACTAGAGGATAGTTATCCACTCTCCTCAAATTAGATCTAAGATTTCTATCTAGAGTTAATTGAAGACCAACTACTATCTCTTCTTGGGTTTCAATGTTTTTGGTTTCCTATATTTTGGTTTATGTTGCTAGGATTTAAAAAAAAAAATGATAGCCTCTATTTGAAAACCAAAAGCTTTCATCTTCAATCCATATCTAGATATTTTGAAATAATTTCTTCCATAAATTATTCAATAAAATAATTTCCTTATTCAAATTTGTCGATGCCAAATTATCTAGTTTTGTCTTCTTACCATTCAACAACTTAGTTAATTAATTATCTATTGTAGAAACTCTATCAACAAGTTGAGACACATGCCTTGTAATAATTAAATTAAATTCATTTTAATTCCTAATATCCTCAACTTTTCATTCTTCTCTTGCTAAAATGAAAATTAACTGTTGACTTAATCTTCTTTTCCATATCAGGTATCCAGGGGTATCAGTTCAAGGTCCATAGAAAAAAATTTATTTTTGAAAACTAAAGGAAATTCACTGGGAGCTAGCATTTTAGATTCAAATTACTTCTTAGTTCCATTTATAGGTGTAGAGGTATTCTCACAACCTGTTTGCCCGACATCTAGGTTATTAGATAGTGGATTGTTTGTCCCAAATAAATTTTCTTCTTCAATCAAAGGATTAGGGTTTTCATCCACTCCTATTATGTCTAAATTCATTGGCTCAAGATTATGAAAACAATATTTTAAAATATTGTCAAAGGATTTTTAGTTTGAACAAATTTTTAATTTCTCCCAAAGTTATAGTTTATATTGCATGTCTTGTAGATTAATAAACTTAAAAAAAACTCTCTCTCTCTCTCTCTATATATATATATATATATCTCCCTCTATGGACATCTCCCTCTCCCTCTCCCCTCCCTCTCTATATATTGAACTATATTTCACTCTTCCCCCCTCTCCTCTCTCTCCCTTTCTACCTATCTCTCTTGTCCCTCCCTTCATCTCTCTATCTCTACCTCTCTCTTTCTCTTCCCATATTTCCCTATACCTCCTTCCTCTCTCCATCTCTCCATATTTATTTATTTATCTCTACTTATGTTTATCTCACCCTCTCTCTCCCTATCACTCTTTATATACATATCCCTCTCTCCCCCTCTCCTTCTCTCTCTCTCTCTCTCTCTCTCCTATTTACTTATCTATTTCCTTTCTCTACCTCTACCTCTCTATCTCCCCACTCTCTCTAGCTCTCCCTCTCCCTCTCTCCCTCTCTATCTCCCCTCTATATCTCTACCTCTCTCTCTTGCTACATTTACCTATCTCTCCCCCTTCTTCTCTCCCTCCCTCCCTCCCTCCCCCTTTTTATCTCCTTATCTCTTTCTATCACTCTATATTTCCCTTTATATCTGTCTATCTCTCCCTCTCTATATCCCTTCATCTCTATTCCTACCTCCTTATCTCTCTCCCTCTTTATGTTTATATCTCCCTCCCCCTCCATATATTTATCTCCCTCTTCATTTCTCTATATCTTCATCTATAAATTTATCTTCATCTCTCCTTCTCTATCTCTACCTCTCCCTCTATACCTCTCCCTCTTCCTAGACCTCTATATATCTATTTGTCTATCTCTCTCCCCTATCTCTCTCTCCATATTTCTCATTCTATCTCTCCCTCTCTTTATCTCTATCTCCACCTACATTTCAAATTTCTCTTAATGGAGTTTTCCTAAACAATAGCTCAATTTTATATCTAATCTATAATAACTAAATAGTGGCAAATTATTTTTCATTTTAATTATTCAAGAAAACTTTGGTTATAAAAGGGTCAGATATCAAATTGACCAAAAGTCAATGTAGATTGACCCAAAATTAAATAACATTGAATCCCAAAAATCATATTACAATTTTTTTCCTATATGGACACGATTCTATTGACTCTAAATAGCTCATGCAGTAATTATTCTAAACAAGAACACATTTAATATAGTTGTTAAAACCAAAGTAGTAAGTATCTAAGTACAAGGTTGAAACTACTTTTCTTATAAATGCTAATTGGAAATCAAGTTGTAATTATCTAATTGCAAGCTTAAAAATAAATTCTATGAGTCTGTTATTTTTTAATCTACATATAGCACATTGTATCTAATGATTAAATGTGTTACATGAACTCTCTCATAAATTACATGTAATATTCAAGAGAAACAAAATTGTGTTCTCATACATGTCTAACTTCATCTAACAATATAATTTGATATCCGACAAGAGATACTATGTAGCTAGTTTGAATAAAATAACTAATTTTTATATATCTTAAAATAAATAAAACGAGGAAAACTTGTAATTAAAATGTTTAAAACATAAAACTCAAAATGTATTTCATATAATTAAAATTTGTATTTCATTAAGTACTTTAAAAAAAAACATAAAAGTTCCAAAGATAATCATAAAATAAAAATTATTATCAATTTATATTTAAACAAGATACTTTAAATAGTTAGTTATTTTAACTAAAAACATATTTGTTCCCATGATTGGTTTGCATAATTTTAAATCTAAGGCATTTTCTCCAATAATGACAAGGGTTTTTTAAGAGAACTCGGTTTATCTAACTAATTTTTCTTTTGAAAAAAAAGACACACAAAAAATAAGGTTTATTTTCATTAGTAAGTGGAAATGGAAGCACATGGTATTACAATTTTGAATATTTCTCTCTTCAACAAAAAGTAGCATAAAAATAACATTAAGTCTAAAAAGATAATCATATAATTTTAGATATTTTCTAGAAATAACTCAGTAAGAGAGAAATCATGGTCACTTTATATTTAGATCAAATTAAAAGAATATTTTAAATAGGTTGAATATTTGAACAATCCTATCAAATAATAATTACTATAATTTAAGATTAATAAATGTTTCAACTAAATGTACAACGGTTTTAGGATTACCATATAAGATTGTGTTTTACATAACAATCTTCTATATAGAAGAAGAGTCTAGTAAGTTTTTAGATATTTGATCTACTACGGTCCTCTTTACATAACTATCAACTATATAGAAGAAGAGTATAGTAGAAGAGTCTAATAAGTATTTAGATTTTCATCGGCTACCCTCTTCCAACAAATTCATTTCATATAGATTGATTCATTAAAATCAAAGTTGTTTTTTATTCTAAAGATTTTTTTAAAAGTGGATCCAACTTAAAAGTGAGAATAGTTTAAATAGGTTAAAAACTTGAAGAATCTCACCAAGTAATAATTACTATAATTTAAGATTAATAATCATGACCCAACTAAATGTATAAAGAAGTAGCCCCATAACATGAGGCAAATGTTACTATATAGGAGTGCATTTTACACAAGAAGAAGAGTACCAGTAAGTTTTTAGATATTCCATCTATTCTCTTTTTTAATAAATTTTTCTTGATAGAAATTCTTTAAAATTAAAAAAAAATGGAGCCAACTTAAGGGTTTGAAAGTTTTGTTTGAGAGTTATTTTTCTTGATTGATTTCACTTTCAAATAGTAGCTAGCACTCAAATGATTGGTCAATTTTTGTACAAACATTCTAGTAAAGAAGTGTGAGAGCCTATAATAAGAGAAAATTAAATAGTTGTCTTCCAACAATAAGTAAGATAAATAAGATAACTACAACACTATACCCAAAAGATACTCATGGAATAAACCAATACAATAAATATATCACTATTAATTTATATCTAAACCAAATTAAAGGTGAGAAATATCTAAATAGGTAAAAAAATCCTAAGTAATAACTACTAGAAAAAAATTGTATAATTCAAGATTAAAATTGATTAGTTAGTTTTAGTGTAACATTCTAATAAAGAAGTAGGGCAGCCTATAATAAGAGTAAAAAATAAATAGTTATCTTTTCCAAGAAAGAGTAAGATAAGTAAGATGAATACAACACTAAGTCCAAAAGATACTCGTGGAATGCATTATTATAAGAAAGATATCACTATAAATTTCTATATAAACCCAATTAAAGGTGGAAATTGTTTGAATAGGTTTAAAAATTCAAATAATAAATACTACAAAACATTGTACAATTCAAGATTACTATAAGATCATGATCATGTCCCAACTACCCAAAAGGTTTCACAAGTATATTAAAATTGTTAGGATTGTATATATAATCATCTTCTACAAGAATAGTCTTGTAAGGTTTTTATATATGGCATTATATAATCCTTGTTGATTGATTCATTGAAATTGAAGCTATCATATATCATAAATATATTTTTTTTTTGCCTCATATGATGATCCAAAGGTTTCACAAGTATAATAAGATTACCATCTAAGATTGCATTACGCATAACCATTTGAATTGTATATTAAAATTACCATCTAGAGTTGCATTGTAAATAACCTTCTTCTACAAGAAGACCCTAGTCTTGCATCTACTAATAACCATCTTCTACAAATCCTTGTTGATTGATTCATTGAAACCAAATCTATCATGTTCTATAAATTAAAAAAAATGACTAAGGGTTTGTTTCAAAAATGTTTTTCTTATTCATTGGTTTCAAAGTTAATATATTTTAGTTGGCTTGGAGCCATTCTAATAAAGAATGTTATAGACCCTAGAATAAAAACGAGGGAAAAACAAAGAGTGGTCCCTTAAATAAGAATTATTAATAGTATAATAAAAATAATAAAGATAAGAGGAAATTTGTTTTATAATGAAAAGAGGTTACAAAAATCTATAGTTCCATCCTTTGGAATAAGCTATATGGTCATTAAACTTGTGGTATCTTTAAATCAAATATGGACACATGACACCTTGCAGCAAGAGGTGTTAAATTCTAGTTCAAGATTGAAGTTAAAAAAATTACAAGAGATGTTATTCCCTAGTTATATGCTTGAAAATCAACCAGAATAGTCAATATAAAAAGTTAAAAAAATTAGTAAGATGTTATATCCTAATAAAACTTGAAAATCAATCAACATAATTTTTTAATAAAAAATTCAATTGAACTAGAAAAAATGTTTAATTATTAAATTCATGTCAAATTAGTGTTGTCCAAGTCTCATGTGGTAAAAGCATGACGTTCGCTAGAAAGATAAATATTTTGAATTTTTTTTTATCTTTAATATGTTGTCACGTACTAACATATCCTTTGAACTACATTGGACACCTTACAATGTAGACAATGTGGATAGTATTAACAAATAGTCATAGTTTTAATATTCATAATATTGAGTCGTATTATTAATAATATTCCATTAGGTTGGAAATTTTAATTACTCTTCAATAGAATTTGTTTTCCTCATCTCTAACATGTGTAAGAAATTTTGATTGGCCTCTCAAACATACCACAATATTCATGAGATAAGTACATAGCAACATAATTTATTTGACAATGAAATATGATTAAAAAAGAATCAAGAAAATAGGAAAATAGAAATAAAAAGAATGAAATTAATGAATAAGAAATAACGTGTATCTCCACAAATTTCTTACTTTTTTTTACTATCTTTTTGTTGGTTGTATTTCATCTCTAATCAATATGGCCTCTCCCAGAGATAAGAATGCAATTTGTGAATAAGAAATAAACTAGCTTATCTATCTTACTACATAATCTATATAGGAAATGTCGAGATATATCAATTTCCAGGAATCCATTTTGCGATGTTATTGTTGTGTGTTTGTAATAATATATTCATTAGTTGCATCATAATATAATCATTAGATTTTATTATAGGAATGTAGAGTACAACCACATATGTACAATATTGAATTTAACTAAGGAGAATGAATATTGTCTATACATAAGGACATTGTATTGAATGGAAAAGTATATATCACTTACATTAGTTGTGTTCTTTCTTTCCTTTCTTTAATTTTTCATATTTGTCGTATGTGAATGGTGACTTAATTTGTAGGCCACTTAAAGACTTGACACAAGATATTGTCATGAATGTTAATCGTGTTCTTTATTTTGGTTTGATATCAATTGTGGCTTTTTGAAGAGTTAGGCCTTGCGATTTGTGTATTATTAGAGTCCATGCCAATCTTAATGGTATTTATAGCAAGTTATTCCTTTCAAATGATGTGATTCAAATAGTGGAAGGATGTTGATCATTGAATGGAATTCTTGAGTAACTGTCAAATTGCACCAATACATAGGTTGATGATTTGAGGGTGTTTTTCTAAGTCAATATACAATTTTTTGAACAGATCCCAAAACTTCATTTGCAAGTCCTGCTTCCATCCATAGGTTTGATGTTAACACAACTCTTGCATTTGTGCTTAACAATAATTCAATATCGACTTCATCATTTATATATCTTTTAGTTGCATTGACACTTCAATTGTTGTTGTCATGCTCCGTGCAATTGGAATTTTCAAGTATAATTTTTTTTGGTTGTGGTTGTGAACATTTTCATTTGGGGAAAAAATTGAATATTATTGTCAAAGTCTTCATTTTTTTTGTGTATCTAACCTTCCATTAGAACTTGTCATTAGTAAAATCATATATTGTAGGGTTTGCGTCTCTAGTATTTGTTAGAAGTTGACAAAATTTTTGTTGTTCATTGTTTGATCCATCTTGTCTAAGTATCTGATCTAAAGTAATGATAACTTTGAATTCTTCCCATAGGATTTTAGCTTGTTTGTTGCTTGCATATGGTAGTCTACCATTAAGAAGAGGTAATTGTCCAAGATATATCAATAATCTATATGAAAAAAATCAAGATATATCATTTTCCAAACATTCATTTTGTAATTATATTTTTTAATTTTTTGTAAGAATATATTTCTTTCTTAGTAGCTTATATAATTGAATTATATTATAGTTGTTTAGAATAGAAAAAAATTTAAATATATATATATATATATGAAAAAAAAGAACATAGTAATAAATATATTAAATTAAAAATAATAATATAATATAATATAATACAATACTTATTCTAGTTAAACCATCATAGTAAATATAAGTGAACATTAAACTTAGTGAACTACAATTGAAAATCTTATCCTACCACTTTAGAATTTATTCATAATCATAACCCTAACCCAAACTTTATCTTACAACAATATGTAAATTATAGTATATTTATTCTTCTTATATTTATATGAACCCTAATAAAATCTTAATACAATCCTTCATGAATCATAACCATAACCCAAATTGAACTCTATCCTTACCATAAATAAATTGTATTTGAGCCATAATAGTACCCTAACCCTAATTTAACAGTAATTGAACCATAATCATAATTGAACCCTAATTGAACATTAATTGAACATTAACTATTATTGAACCATAATCACAATTGAACCCTAATTAAATTGTATTTGAACACTAATTGGACTATAACTATTGTTGAACCAAAATTCATAATTAAGTCATAATTGAACTAGAATTAAACTATTTGAACCCTACTATAACCTACATTGAACCCTAATTGAACTCCAATTTAATCCTAATTGAATTCTAATTTAACCCTAATTAAACCTTAACTCTAATTGAACCCTAAGTAACCCCTAATTATAATTGAATGATAATTGAACTATAACTTAACCTTAATTGAAACCTAAAAAATCCTAACCTTAATTAAATTATTTATATAATTATAAGATTATTATAATGTGTTTAATGTGATTGCATTATAGAATTATTTAATATATTATATTAGCATTGGTAGTTGGTATACGCAAGAAAAATAGATTCATATATTTCAATTATTTTACACGTATTATGTCTTATTAGTTATAATAATTATAAAGAGTTTGTTTTCATTTGCAATTTCCTTCCAAAAGTTTTCTTTGTGATTCACATCATTTATGCTTCTTGGACTTTTACTTAAAGCTGCAGAAATTTTTTACTTACCTTAAATCCTTCCAAAGGTTTTCTTTGTGATTCACATCCTTTACACTTCTTGGATATACATTTTCTTTAATGTTTTACCTTCAAATTAAAAGTGCTGAGATCATGTACATTAAGAACAGTAATTTAAATTTAGAACATTTAATTTCAAAGAATATCTTCTATAATTTAAGATGCTTACAATTCTGGATTGTCATTAAATATTCGAATGCAAAGGACCTTCAAATAGTAAAGCGTTTACATATCAAGAATCTTATTAGAAGTATTTCAATGTATTTGTATTCTTATCAAAAGCATTTACATATAAGAATCTTCTTTCTAATGCAACATTTAGACTTCTAGAACATACAATTTCCTCAACAATATTTACTTCCTAGGACCTTCAAATTTTGAAGTGCTTTCATTCAATATATTAACATTATTAATATATTCTCTGTCATAGAGAATAAGTATTATACATCTCCAAAAGTCCTTGTCCCCAAAGTGGCAGAATCTACTTGAAGTGAGGTCAGTTTAACAAGAAGCAAATCCACATCTCCATGTTCACAGACAATTTAAATTCTAATACATTTGATGTTTTCTATTTACAAATATTCATAATCACAGTTAATTCTTGACAAAAGAATAAAATTTGAAATATATCAAATTCAATTAGATTTGACTATAGCTGAAAGTCCATCATAATACTAAATTTACAAAATCTTCAGTAACCAAGAAGCTGAACTCTTGTTTTTATGCATACAAGCACTTCAATGTTATTCTCTGCTGATCTTAATTTAGTCTTTGTTTTGATAATGTCTATATGAAAGTCCTCAGACGTAGATTTTTTTATTTATTTCAGAGGGTTTTTTGATTCAATCATATGTTATCACAATGTTACCATGCGGCTCTGCTATCACACTTACCATTCATTGACCTTTCAAGCAATTTCATGGAAAAAAACATGTTTGTGCATGTTTAAAAAGGCATGGCCAAAGAACTCTGACAACATTTCTCAGAAATTGAGAATATAAAGCCCTCATCTTCTTTCAAAGTTTTGAGCTTTCTAATGCTTCCCCATTTCTGATCGTCTAAAAACATTTGCTATCAGCTACAGGATTATTAATTCACCGCTATGAGATTTTCCCGAAGTGAGCAAAAGCTCCTTAAATCAATGATGTCAAAGGTAAAAGCAGATCATCGCCAATTTCCTTTTCTGTGGGCTCAAGAGAAAATTTTGTTTGTTCAAGCTCCTTGAAAATTTCAGTAATCTGCACGCAAATATGGCCTTCATTATATTTTAAATACACAATAATAAACCATTGCATAACTTTTGACTGCAGCTTCTGAAAAGAACAGTAACACATTATGATAATGTCAAAAATTATCTTTCTGATGATTTTCAGTATAAATTAGAACAAAACACTTGCATGAACGATAGAGTTAAAACATTAATTTAAATCACAAGATTGTAGAAAATAAAATAATACATGGAAAAACCATTATACCTGCTAGTTATCTGCAAAAAGGAAAACTATGAAGCATAGAATTTATCAAAATATTTCATCTATCCATCAGCCTTATTTCATTCATAACATGCATGTACTGAAATAATCATTATACCTGCATAGTTATCTGCAAAAAGGAAAACTATGAAGCATAGAATTTATCAAAATATTTCATCTATCCATCAGCCTTATTTCCTTCATAACATGCATGTACTGAAATAAGCCATGAAAATATATAAGTATGCATAATTTACAATCTTCATACCTTCCAAGCTAAGGTATGTGGTATGAAGACTTCAGGATGCTGTAAAACCTGAAGCAAGTCATCTTTGACCCTTTCAAATTTGACCAAAACTGCATTCTCTGTTATCACCTGGCAATGAATCACATATGAGACAAATCTTTATTTAAATGTTGGAGAAATCCATGGAATGTACATGTTTGAAAAAATAAGCATAATTTTGTTAAGCAAACAGATCTTAACTACATCCCAGGGTATCTTATTTTCCATAAGCAAGAGAAATGAGTGGAAAAACAATTCAGAATTGGATTTAGATAAACAGAAAATATTTTGTATGTAATTAGATAATTATTGATACTTTTGTACTAATGGGTTATGGAAACTATTCTTGTGCCAACTTGAACATTTAGTGCATCTAATTAATTTATTTCTTCATAATTTATTTAAAGGGTAACACATTATTTTTCTCCCATAAGTTGACATGCTTTGTCAATTTGGCAATGGTGGAGTAAAAAGTACATACCAAGTAGAATTTGCGGCAGTGTCCACAATTCTGAAGAAGGGATTTGGCCTTTTCAAGTGCTAGATGAAATGAACATAAGGCTTGAATGCCTGACTTACACCTTGGGCGAGCTGCTTCTATGGCAGGAACGATTTTCATCATTTTACCAACAAGATTTGCAAATTGCCTACACATTTCTCCATGTAACCGCACATATTTGAGTATAAAATAATCACTAAAATATTGGAGTTACCTGTCATATGTACTCCCAATTATATGCTCAATAAACAAAACGACAAAATATAGTTTCAAAGTGTAACAATAAATAGCAATCATGCAACCGCATAAACTTTTACATTTCAGATGAGAATTTGCTGCAGTCTCCACAATGCTGAAGAAGGGATTTGGCCTTTTTAAGTGCTAGATGAAATGCACATAAGACTTGAATGCCTGACTTACTCCTTGGACGAGCTGCTTCTATGGCAAGAAAGATTTTCATCATTTTACCAACAAGCCTGGCAAGTTGCCTACACATTCCTCCATGTAGCTGCACATATTTGAGTATAGAATAATCACTAAAATATTGGAGTTTCTGTCATATGTACTCCCAATTATATGCCCAATAAACAAGACAACAAAATATAGTTTCAAAGTGTAACAATAAATAGCAATCATGCAACCACATAAACTTTTACATACCAAGTAGAATTTGCTGCAATCTCCACAATGCTGAAGAAGGGATTTGGCCTTTTCAAGTGCTAGATGAAATGCACATAAGGCTTCAATGCCTGACTTACACCTTGGACGAGCTGCTTCTATGGCAGGAAAGATTTTCATCATTTTACCAAGAAGCCTGGCAAGTTGCCTACACATTCCTCCATGTAGCTGCACATATTTGAGTATAAAATAATCACTAAAATATTGGAGTTCCTGTCATATGTACTCCCAATTATATGCTCAATAAACAAAAGACAAAATATAGTTTCAAAGTGTAACAATAAATAGCAATCATGCAACCACATAAACTTTTACATTTCAGATGAGAATTTGCTACAGTCTCCACAATGCTGAAGAAGGGATTTGGCCTTTTCAAGTGCTAGATGAAATGCACATAAGGCTTCAATGCCTAACTTACACCTTGGACAAGCTGCTTCTGTGGCAGGAAAGATTTTCATCATTTTACCAACAAGCCTGGCAAGTTGCCTACACATTCCTCCATGTAGCTGCACATATTTGAGTATAAAATAATCACTAAAATATTGGAGTTCCTGTCATATGTACTCCCAATTATATGCTCAATAAACAAAACGACAAAATATAGTTTCAAAATGTAACAATAAATAGCAATCATGCAACCACATAAACTTTTACATTTCAGATGAGAATTTGCTGCAGTCTCCACAATGCTGAAGAAGGGATTTGGCCTTTTCAAGTGCTAGATGAAATGCACATAAGGCTTCAATGCCTGACTTACACCTTGGACGAGCTGCTTCTATGGCAGGAAAGATTTTCATCATTTTACGGAGAAGCCTAGCAAGTTACCTACACATTCCTCCATGTAGCTGCACATATTTGTGTATAAAATAATCAATAAAATATTGGAGTTCCTGTCATATGTACTCCCAATTATATGCTCAATAAACAAAACGACAAAATATAGTTTCAAAGTGTAACAATAAATAGCAATCATGCAACCACATAAACTTTTACATAGCAAGTAGAATTTGCTGCAGTCTCCACAATGCTGAAGAAGGGATTTAGCCTTTTCAAGTGCTAGATGAAATGCACATAAGGCTTCAATGCCTGACTTACACCTTGGACGAGCTGCTTCTATGGCAAGAAAGATTTTCATCATTTTACGGAGAAGCCTGGCAAGTTACCTACACATTCCTCCATGTAGCCGCACATATTTGTGTATAAAATAATCAAAAAATATTGGAGTTCCTGTCATATGTACTCCCAATTATATGCTCAATAAACAAAACGACAAAATATAGTTTCAAAGTGTAACAATAAATAGCAATCATGTAACCACATAAACTTTTACATAGCAAGTAGAATTTGCTGCAGTCTCCACAATGCTGAAGAAGGGATTTGGCCTTTTCAAGTGCTAGATGAAATGCACATAAGGCTTGAATGCCTGACTTACACCTTGGACGAGCTGCTTCTATGGCAGGAAAGATTTTCATCATTTTACCAACAAGCCTGGCAAGTTGCCTACACATTCCTCCATGTAGCTGCACATATTTGAGTATAAAATAATCACTAAAATATTGGAGTTCCTGTCATATGTGCTCCCAATTATATGCTCAATAAACAAAACGACAAAATATAGTTTCAAAGTGTAACAATAAATAGCAATCATGCAACCACATAAACTTTTACATTTCAGATGAGAATTTGCTGCAGTCTCCACAATGCTGAAGAAGGGATTTGGCCTTTTCAAGTGCTAGATGAAATGCACATAAGGCTTCAATGCCTGACTTACACCTTGGACGAGCTGCTTCTATGGCAGGAAAGATTTTCATCATTTTACCAAGAAGCCTGGCAAGTTGCCTACACATTCCTCCATGTAGCTGCACATATTTGAGTATAAAATAATCACTAAAATATTGGAGTTCCTGTCATATGTACTCCCAATTATATGCTCAATAAACAAAACGACAAAATATAGTTTCAAAGTGTAACAATAAATAGCAATCATGGAACCACATAAACTTTTACATTTCAGATGAGAATTCGCTGCAGTCTCCACAATGCTGAGGAAGGGATTTGGCCTTTTCAATTGCTAGATGAAATGCAAATAAGGCTTCAATGCCTGACTTACAACTTGGACAAGCTGCTATTCTATGGCAGGAAAGATTTTCATCATTTTACCAAGAAGCCTGGCAAGTTGCCTACACATTCCTCCATGTAGCTGCACATATTTGAGTATAAAATAATCACTAAAATATTGGAGTTCCTGTCATATGTACTCCCAATTATATGCTCAATAAACAAACGACAAAATATAGTTTCAAAGTGTAACAATAAATAGCAATCATGCAACCACATAAACTTTTACATTTCAGATGAGAATTTGCTACAGTCTCCACAATGCTGAAGAAGGGATTTGGCCTTTTCAAGTGCTAGATGAAATGCACAGAAGGCATGAATGCCTGACTTACACCTTGGACGAGCTGCTTCTATGGCAGGAAGATTTTCATCATTTTACCAACAAGCCTGGCAAGTTGCCTACACATTCCTCCATGCAGCTGCACATATTTGAGTATAAAATAATCACTAAAATATTGGAGTTCCTGTCATATGTACTCCCAAGTCCCAATTATATGCTCAATAAACAAATCGACAAAATATAGTTTCAAAGTGTAACAATAAATAGCAATCATGCAACCACAAACTTTTACTTTTCAGATGCAAATGTCAACATAAAATTGTTATAGCTCAGGTAGAGGTATTCCTGCACCATATAAATGCATCCTCACACAAGAATTATGTCACATGATGTGAAATCCTAGATATTGAACCTTATCAAGTAGGTGAACCAGTTTTGATGCCAAGTTACACCCGTGGAGATGATCCAACAACAATCAGACATCATTTGATTAATCCAACTAATCCTAAAAACAAAATTATCAATACATGCTTCACTAAATGTGCAAAACCCACGGATCAGAGAAGGAAAATACCAAGAGATGTTGGACACTGAAGAAAGAGAAAATATAGACAACCAAATACTCCAGCTAAAATCCATAAAAGACTTAGAGAAGGATTAAAGAAAACAAAATAACGGGAGAAAAACAAGGCAATAATATTTCTGATCAAAAGTGAGGCAATAATGGAAGATTGACAGAAGAATGGGGAAAAAGAAAAAGTAACATGATAATACCCCAGATCAAAAAATTATGAAAGCCATTAGCATGAAATATGAACGAAACAAGTAGGCAAGCAATATTCAAAATAGCTGCTTTTAAGGCCAGTCATTCAGGTACGAGGAGAACTAATGCAGTAAAAAACATATGTCTAGTTCTAGTTTCAAAATCAATGGAAGGTTTATACTTAAGTGAAGTAGACAGATCTCACTAGCATGCACAGAAGCAATCATGAGTATTGATCACAGACCGAAGTCCAACTTCACAGCGTTTCTCATCTGGCTATTTCATAGATACTAACAATGCATGAGCAAGAATGCATCTACTTGAGATGAGCACTTTAGAGATCTAGAGAAAGGTGCCTTTCCATCATTAGCAGTTGAGGAGATTTGCTCTACAGTGGCTTCTATTCTCTCCATCAAAGCACTAGACTGCATTATTTCAATGTATAAGTAACCAGCAAAAACATAAGCACAACATCTCTCTCTGTCTCTCTCTGAGTGTGTGTGACTGACTATGTGACATAATTTTTTCTTCAAACAATCAAATTTTATTGGATTGTATCTACTATAAAGCTCCAATCTCTATTGAATCACTTAATAACCAACAACAGAATCTTGGAAAACAAATCGCAAAGATATTTACCCAAAAAATACAGGTTGTGCAGATATTAGGAGTGTCCAAACCCCTTTCTATTTTAGGGCATTGAAGTTGGGTCCAAGATGAGGAAAACTTTGTTTGTGCCAAATAGAAGGAAAGAATTTGTCAACAGTTTACACACATATTGTTGAAAATGAAAAGATATCAACATCAAAAAATTGCATATTTGCAATGTTTATCAACAGTTTACACACATATTGAGGAAAACTGCATATTTGCAATGTTTATCAACAGTTTACACACATATTGTTGAAAAGATATCAACATAAAAAAATTGCTCATCCATTTCCTCTTCTTTCATATGACAACTTTCCACTTTGTGAAGAAGCTCATAGGGTTCTCTACAACAAGGACAAGAATTAGCCAGGATGTTTGCCTAGCGCTAGAGCTGAAAAGCATTGAAAGATATACAATAAATTGTATTTTACAAAAGATAATTTGTTGAAATCATCAAATGAATGCACACTATCCAGGAGTGAATGCATGAAATTTCTACAGGATTATATTCTCTTGAATGGAAAAGTGACATGAAATTTACAAATTTGAGATTTTGACCCAAAAATACAGTCATGGAAATCCTCTAGACTATTACATGAAGAAGGAAAGGGCATAGCTCAAGAAAGGTTAAAATCATACTGAGAAAAAATAAAATGAGCAACATGATAGGAAATGCTAACTTATTAAGTATTAAAAATCTGAAGTATTAAGAGATTAGAATCAGTTTACATTGCCATCTGCATCAAGGTATTAAAGTTTCCATTATATGCATCTCATAGTGGGGTTCTGAGGTAACTCCTTCAACTGAAAAACAGGTAATGTTTGTACAAAAGTAGCATAAAGATGAAGGCCAACAAGCAGACGCATAGAATTGAACCCAAAAGTGATGATGTGTCTACCGCAGGTCCATGACAAATAGGACAAATCCCTGAAAAAGAAAAGAATTTTCTTGGGAACAATATAGACCTAAAATCTTTAAAATAGAGGCTCTTATATAAATTAGACATGGAACACAAAAACAAGAAGTTTTGAATTTCATCCAGCATGAGAAGAGACATTTATTGTTAGTTTTTATGATCAGATATAAAAGCAGAAATTTAATTTAAACTCAGACACATAAACACAGCATATACCCTGGGAAAACCCTCCACTTGAGGGAGAAAAACCCAGCAACAAAGATCTCTCTTATATATAAAAGATGGCAACAATTCTCTTTACAATGAGGCAAATCACAAGGCCAATATCCAGCACCAACTCTAGATGCAATAACAGATAATAATCTGCCCTTCCTTAATATCGAAGTCTGCACTTGAAATTCGCAATTTGCTCTTTGATGAAATTCGCACTTGAATGAAGGAATGAATCGAACTTGCTTGATGGATGAATGGATGGAAATGACCTTGTGTAAATACAAAGTGAGAGAGAGGTTGCACCTCTTCATGTACAAGGTCGGCCAAAATAGAGAAATATAATTACAATTAAAATATGCGAATTACAAGGATGGTCGGCCCATTTAGAAATTACATTGTTGCCAAGTGAAGCGCCTCTTTACTTTAAGTATCTCAATAAAATAAATAGCCAATAGGCTATATGCAATTTTATGTCTTGACTCGAGGCTGGAAGGAGGAGCCCGAAGCTGCTATAACATCAACACTCCCTCTCAGCTAGGGAGGAATACTTCCAGCTGTACAAGACACATCACCTCATCATGATGTCAACCACCATGGCTACTCCCATATGTGGAAAAGGAACATATCACCTCATCGTGATATCAACCACCATGGCTACTCCCATGTATGGTATGCACAAGTGCTCATCACTCAACGTGATGTTGTCACCTCATTGTGACGTTCACCATGGCTACTCCCAGAGGGCAAAAAGCACAAGTACAAGAAAATCATCACGGACTCTCTCTCGTGATGTTATCATGGAGTCACACACATGACATCCATCACGGCTACTCCCAGAGGGTGGAAACAAGGGCTTTCACCTCAAATCTCTCTTATAGAGAGAAATGCATTAACAAGGGCTTGCACCTCAAATCTCTCTCATAGAGAGAAATGCATTAAAGCAAATCAGAAGATCACTGATACTGAGACTCCTTCTCAGCTAGGGCTTCATTCTCCACAATACCAAGCTTGTCTCGAAAGTACACAAACTTTACTCTGGCAAGAGGCTTGGTGAGAATGTCTGCCATTTGCTCATCAGTGCTAATATACTTCAACTGGATTGCTTACCTCAATACCATATCTCTGATATAGTGGTATTTGATCTCAACATGTTTAGTTCTGTCATGAAACACTGGATTGACAGAAAGGTTCACACAGCTTTGATTATCACAATGAATGACAGTCGGCTCCAACGATTGTCCAAACAATCCTGTAAGGAGCTTCCGAAGCCACACTGCTTCTCGAGCTGCCACACAAGCTACAATATACTCAGCCTCTACGGTGCTTAGTGCCACTGATGATTGCTTCCTGCTACACCAGGAGATCATTGCAGACCCCAAACTGAAACAACATCCGAAGCATTCTCTCGATGTGATGTACACACTGACTAAATCATATGACTAGTATATCCATGGCTTCAATGGTCAACACTATAAATTATTTAATTAATCTCCTAAAGTCATCTACATATAAATAAATTTAATTATTTATTTATATTGTTCATTCTTATGATTCTTCTACATTGATTAAATAAAGAACTTTATTTAATTAATTACCATCTCCATATTCCTCTTAATTAAATTAAATAAATTCTATAATTTATTTATATTAATTATCATATTATTCTAAGTTTGAATATTTATATTCAAAAATGGAATATTCCTCCTCTTCATCTCGCCTTCTAAATCCATCTCTCTCACATAATTAAATATTGCTTATTTAATTATGCAAATTTCTAATCTCATCTTCACATATAATTAAGTAAGTTTATTTATTTAATTATGAAATCTCATTTCAACTCATCCTTCAAAACGGAAACCTTCCTTCGAATCTGAATGAGAAAAAATGAAGAAAAAGGAAACCTTCTATTTCTCTCTCGACATTCGAAAATCCTATACCGTTCATCTTACCAGACTGAATCTCAATCGTTGATCATTGCCAACTAAGCTTTTGCCTTCGAAAATCTATAAATCAAGCCTTTCGCAAGCCATTTGGATCGGATCTTCTTCAGACATCCGCATTCTGCCAAAATCATTCCTCAATCTTTCAATCCATCTCCATCATTCTTCATCATTGCGTCGTTATGCTGCTGAAGTGAACAACCAACATTCCTCCATCATCAACCTTCAAAATCTCGCATTCTTGGTATAATATGCATTTATTTTTAAATCTCGTTCTTTAGTAGTCATTTTGTGGAGCTTAGTATACAAATCGGAGAGCTTTGGCAAAAATACTGGAGATAGAGGACAATGGGACGTCTTCAAAGGAGCTGCTGCATTGAGAGTTTGCTTTACTTTGTTTAATCAGTTTTCCTTTGATTTAAAGTTTCATTGGTGTGCTTGAATAGTATTTATTTCATTTTAATACGCGCATATTTTCAATCACACAGGATCCACCAAATCTGAACTAGTTGCAGCCTCCTTAAGCTTCTGAAAATTGGTTTTCATAGGTGTAGACATGGATTTGCAATCCATCATACCAAATCTCTTCAAGATGTCTATAGTTTACTTTCCTTGACTCAAAATGAACTCATCCGGCTTCTGCCATACTTCTAAGCCAAGACAGTAGTGCATGAGACCAAGATCCTTTATTTCAAATTCAGAAGCTAACTCCTTCTTGCATTTGATAATGAGGTGATCTTCTCCAGTAAGAATTAAATCATCTACATAGAGAACCAAGATTAATGCTTTGCCATCAATTACCTTGAAGTAAAGGTTTGAATCAACATCATTCTTGGAGGAGCCCAAGCTCATCAGGTATCGATCAATTCTTTCATACCAAGCACGAGGAGCCTGCTTAAGGCCATACAAAGCCTTCTTCAACCTGCAAACATGAACCTCAAAGCCATCAGGTTGCTCAATATATACCTCTTCCTCAATTACACCATTTAGAAATGTTGTCTTCACATCCATTTGGTGTATCTTCCATCCCTTAGATGCTGCAATAGCAATGATGGTCCTAACGGATGTATAATGAGCAACTGAAGCAAAGGTTTCCTCATCGTCTACTCCCTCTTTTTGAGAGAATCCTCTAGCCACAAACCTAGCCATGTACTTCTCGATGCTCCCATCAGCCATAGCTTGATCTTGAAGAGCCACTTAGAAGATACATTCAGGTCTAGGTACGATGTCCCAAACATCATTCTTGAGGATGGATTGATACTTCTCAGCCATAGCATCTTTCCATACTTGCTAACTAGTAGCTTCCTCAACACTAGAAGGCTCTGACTCAATGATTTGACTCATCAAAGCAACATAGCTTGAAAAATTATGAGGTCTCTTGCTTTCTCTGAAATTTCTTCTCGGGGCTACAAACGTTTCTGCCTTCTGCATTGTTTGCTTGGCCCAAAGAGGTCTCTTACGACCAATCACAATGTCTGTAGGCCCATTAGTAGGTTTGAAAGGCTCAACTGGATCATCATCTTCTTTAGGATCAATAACCTCCCTCTAAATCTCAAGAGTATGGTCAACTTCCATATCCTGAGGAGACTCTTGGTCTTCATTGTCTATCTCCATGTGGATGCCCTTAGACCTCTTGAATGCAACATCTTCAAATGTAACATCCTGCCGATCTCAATCAATTTCTGATTTGGAATGTACACTCTGTAGGCTTTTGAAGATTCACTGTAGCCCACAAATATTCCCTTCTTACCAGACGGTTCTAGCTTTGTCCTT
This sequence comes from Sequoia sempervirens, assembly GCA_007258455.2. NCBI lineage: Eukaryota > Viridiplantae > Streptophyta > Pinopsida > Cupressales > Cupressaceae > Sequoia > Sequoia sempervirens. Next base: position 442,005,104 of record VDFB02000017.1, on the reverse strand, counting down.
TTGTCTTTAGGTACATGAACATACACTAGACAACCAAAGATCCTCAAATGACTTACTTTCAGCTTCACCCCTGTGAATGCTTCTTCGGGAGTCATGTTCTCCAAAATTCGGTGAGGGCTTCTATTTTGAACATACACAGCTGTCCTAGATGCTTCAGCCCAAAGGAAGGTTTGCATATCTTGATCATGAATCATGGCTCTAGCTACTTCTACAATAGATTTGTTCTTCCTTTTTGCAACACCGTTTTGTTGTGAATTGTAGGGAACACAAAACTCCCTCTTAATTCCCGCCTCAACACAAAAGTTACGAAAACTTTCGGAGATGTATTCTCCTCCATTGTCAAATCTTAGAACTTTGATCCTCTTTCGGACAATTTCTCTACCTGCGCTTTAAATTCCTTGAATCTCTCAAGTACTTCCTCAGGAATTCTTTAGTATTTAAGAAATAAATCCAAGTCTTTCTAGAGTAGTCATCAATAAAAATTACATAATACAAGAAACCACTCAAAGAAGCAACAGACATTGGACCACATAAATAAGAATGAATAAGATCTAGAATACATTTAGATTACTTTCACTACTATGAAAGGGTCCTTTAGTATTCTTACCTAAAGCGCAACCTCTGCAAGTGCCTTCATACTCCTGGTTGAATTTAGGAAGGCCCGTGACCATCTTCTCCATGATTGGTAGTGCTTGAAAGTGAAGTTGGGCAAGTCTACTATGCCAAAGTTTACACGAACTTGAAGAATTGTGCAACAAAGCCTAAAGTGGACGAGTGCAAAGTCTATAGAGACACTCATGTCGAACTCCGATCACCCGAGCAGTCTTGATACTTGAGTTCTTCGGCCATGCAAGAACTTTGCCTTCGGAGAATGCAACTTGATATCCCTTGTCCTCCAAGGCTGAAATAGAGACAAGGTTCTGCTTGATACCTGAAACAAATAGAACATCGCTCAACTGTAAGGAAATGTCGGAATCCAAGTGAAGAGAGGAGGTCCCAACACCTTTCACAGAATAACCTGCATCATCACCAATAATGACTTGAACACTAGAATCTCTCTCCACCAAATCAGATAGATGCTCTCTAAATCCGGTGATGTGGTGAGAGGCACCAATATCAACACTTGGGCACCACTATCAATCAACCAAGTGTTGATATTGGTAGGCACATTGCTTGACAAAGAATAATAGAATAGAAATTCACTTGTATCCTTCTGCGGAGAGATCTCACCCACATCTACAAAAGAAGCTTGCTGCCTAGGTCTGATTGGACAATCCTTAGCATAGTGACCAAACTTGTCACATATAAAACATTGAACGCGAGATAGGTCCTTCTTCTTCTTAAATGCAGGGGCACCATCTAACCCTTTATCTCTATTCCTCTTGAAGTACCCTTTCTTTCCTTCTTTTCCTTTCTTCTTCGAGGATTGACCAGCAAGAACATGAATGTCTTCATTTGTAGAGCTTTGACCAATGCCTCTTGCAGCCAACCTTGATTCTTCTTGAATACAATCTTCCCTCAACCGATCAAACTTGGGAAGTTTTGATCTCGCACTGATTCCTTGAATGAATGACTCCCAAGATGGAGGAAGACCATTAAGAGCCAACATAGTCAAATCCTTGTTATCAACAATATGCCCAATGGTAGAGAGCTGATCTATCAACTCGGTGATCTTCATGAAGAATGTGATGATGGAATCTCCTTTCGCCATCTTGATGTGATGAAGCTATTGCTTTAATGCAAGAGCTCAACTTGTGTTGTTGATCTCATACATCTCCTCCAAGGTCTTGAACATATCTCTTGTTGTTTTCAACTTGGAGATGATTGGCACAATGTGATCTTTCATGGAATCAACCAACATCTTTTTCGCCTTAGTGCCATTTCTCTTCCATTGAGGCTTCTCATTCTCATCGGTTGGTTCGGGAACTTTTCCCTCCACGAACTCAGCTAACTCATTTTCTTCCAAGGCGAGCATGACTCTAAAATTCCAAGATGTGAAGTTTGATGCGCCCTCAAGTCTATCTTAGATCTTGAGCCCGTTCACCATCTTGACGATAAGATAGATATAAGAGAATGAGAATAAGAAAGGATGATATAGCTGCTATATAAATCTGATCACAATCTTCTTAAACCTGCTCTGATACCATGTTACTTTTTATGATCAAATATAAAAGCAGAAATTTAATTTAAACTCAGACACATAAACACAGCATATACCCTGGGAAAACCCTCCACTTGAGGGAGAAAAACCCAACAACAAAGATCTCTCTTATATATATAAAAGATGGCAACAATTCTCTTTACAATGAGGCCAATCACAAGGCCAATATCCAACACCAACTCTAGATGCAATAACAGATAATAATCTTCCCTTCCTTAATATCGAAGTCTGCACTTGAAGAAATTCGCAATTTGCTCTTTGATTAAATTTGCACTTGAATGAAGGAATGAATCGAACTTGCTTGATGGATGAATGGATGGAAATGACCTTGTATAAATACAAAGTGAGAGAGAGGTCACACCTCTTCATGTATAAGGTCAGCCAAAATAGAGAAATATAATTACAATTAAAATATGCGAATTACAAGGAAGGTCGGCCCATTTAGAAATTACATTGTTGCCAAGTGAAGCGCCTCTTCACTTTAATTATCTCAATAAAATAAATAGCCGATAGGCTATATGCAATTTTATGTCTTGACTCAAGGCTGGAAGGAGGAGCCCGAAGCTGCTATAACATCAACATTTACTTAATATGAAATCTACACCAAGTGATGTGATATACGATAAGCTGCCAAGCTTGTAATTAAATTATTAAAGGGAATTCACAGGGCACGCAAAAGCATTGGTAGGAAATGATGTTAGTGCCAGGAGAAGAGGTGGTCACTAGCAGAGGTCCTTCGCTTGAAACTAGCCAGTTCAGTGATTTGACCAAAGCACTATGAGAAGATCGTTATATAGATTCTTGAACATAGGTAGACCTTCTAAAACAAACAGACTCTTGAACATAGGTGGACCCTTTGAAACAAATAGATCCTTGAATATGGGTAGACCCTCTGAATTAGGCAGAATCTTTAACATAGGTATAACATCTAAATCGTGTAGTTATCTAACATGAAAAAGCACTCGAAAACAAATTGATTATTAGGTAGACAATTGAAACACACACAAATTATTGAAATGGGTAAACCCTCTGAAACACACGTATATTTGTTAGCTTTGTTCACCCTCCAAAAAAACACTTCTTTTTTAACATAGTAACACCCTTTGAAACTAACCTCACCAACTTGCAACAAGTCTACTACAGTAGTCAATCTAAATGGCAATCAACAAATTCATTCTATAGATTTTTCAACATGGTAGGAGCTCTGAAATAAATAATTTTTAGCATAGCTAAACTCTTTGAAACACAATTTCACCTACTCGCAACAAATCTAAAATACCAGACAACCAAAATGGTAAACAATTCCTTCATTCTATAGTCTTTAATCCACTAAAAACCATTGGGAGACCCTGTTCAACCAAATGTCAGAACAATCCCAAATATAATCATACATCAATGAGTTCCATCGATTCTAGATATATAATTTCCCAAAAGAAAAGAAAAAATAACACTGCTACCAAGCTAACCAATCATACCCAAATCACAACCAACTGAATAATACCAATACCCTTTATAATGGTTCTGAACCCTCTTGCAATAATGCAATGATATGAAAACACTAAGCTTGAATGCAAATGGATAATACAGTTAATGTAAAGATCAGCATGAGGAGAAAGCAGCAAACGAGATAACTTTTAGAGCATGGTGTCTAGCATGGAATATTTTGGAGATAACATTTGAAACATGATGCCTGTGATGAAATCTTCAATGCTTAGTCTCATTTCCTTTGAAGCATACAAACCCTGAACATGTTCATTTGTAAATATAAGTGATTTTTCATGCCAAAATCTGAGCCAGATTTGGATTTACCTCAATAGACCCATTTTGGCTGGTACTGAGTGTGGTATAGTCATTTCCAACAACAGAGATAAGCACTACAAACCTCCACATCTTTGGGGAATCGAACCCTGAACCTGTGGCAATCAGCTTCTTAAACTGTTTGACTTGTTGTGAAACTGTTGTGAAACCAAAAGCTTGAAATGTCCCGCTGCCGCCCACTGCAAAATTCACTCCTTGCTTAATCTTGCTTGCATTTACATTACAGTCATGACTTCTGAGCAGCTCATAAGCAATGGGAGTGGGAAACCCCAATACATCCACTGTACAGCAACAATAATGTACTAATAAGACATATATAGCTTAAAAATCCTAAATTACATGAATTTGTTTTGCAAGAAAAGCTTACCTCAAAAGTCTATTTGGATTTTCCCTAAAGAAACTCTGTCTGCAGGGTAACCAGGCCAAATTAAATCGTTACACTTTCTCCATGCATGGTTTACTACTTGATTGTAAGGATCATGGTTTCCAGTGTCTGCATACGAATCTCCAAAAACAAATAGCTTCTTTGTGCTTCCTATAGCTGTAAATCGATAAATTAGTGATTGAACCCTATTGTATGAGTAAGTCATCTCAAAACTGTTTGTCCTCATCCAATCTTTGCCCCATCTTTTTGTCAAAACCATCTTCCATGTCTTCTTTCCAAACAGGCTTTTACCTTTTTTACACATGATACAAAGAAAATAATATAGTTATTTTTTTAAAAAATATTTAAATATTTAGAATGGCTGCAATTTAAAATTATTGATGAGATTAATGGAGGAGTTTTTATGTAAATGGAAAAAGCTAAAACTAAATGCCAATGTAAATGCCTCTCCGCATAATAAGAAAAATGCTTGTATTTCATTTATAACAATTTTTTTATTCATCATTTGTCATCTATATTTCATAATATGACTGTATCCCTAAATTAACCTTTCACACTTGATTAACCTAAATTAACCTTTCATACTGACAAAGTTTTAAAGAGTATATCACTGAAATGGCCCACAGATACGATAATTCTTTACCTTTATATTTTTATCAATGTGCCTGTGAAAATCTCAAACTTTTCTACACCTTGGATATTTTTATTGAATTATTGATTGTAGATAAATGACAGGTATAGATTGATAGATTCAAAGGAGATAACATAACAATGGCATACTTGTTCTCAGAATCCAAATGGATGAGAATCGAAAATGGCGACGCAGGACTATAAAACAACATCACAACTGGTTCAGACTGTTCCCTGTTTTGAAGTTCCTTGGAACTAAACAAGAAGTTTTTTCCCTACAAGTATTTGAACACTGGAGACCCATATGGAACAAATTGGATTCCTCCATATAAGATGTATCCATCAGGAAAGGGTGGTTTTGGTTTTGGATGTGATGTATCAATGGACAACCATAACACTACATAAACTCATAAAGTTTTCTGATATAAAAAACCATAACACTAAATAAGTTCTAAGGAAAACACATAATCCTAATCTGCAGAAATGGGAATATCAGCAACAAAATGAACCATCCAACCTTATATATTGAAGAATGAATGCCTTTCATCTATAGGGTTAGTGTTAGTGTTGTTGCAGGTACATGGGTGGGCACAAGAAAAATATAAAAGGGTATAAAGAAACTAACATATCCTATGAATTACATTTGAAATATTACATGATTTTATGTTGTCATGTGCATAAAATATAGTGGTAAGAACATTTAGTTACATGATTTACTAATTTGATTTGGATTTACATTTAGAATTGAATCATGTTACACATAGATTTAATATTTTAGAGAAAAAATTTAGACATACAATTTAATTGATAGGTTTTCTACAACTAAATCAATAAGAATTCTTCTCTAACTTTGTATTGTTATAAAAATAACTATAAGCAGTAGCAGAGTGTGTACGAAACAAACCATGAGACCATAAGCGAAAACTTGGATCCCTGTATGAGGATGCAGCAAGTTGCAGATAGCCCAAATGTCAATAAAACATTTATGTGGACATGCTCATGATATAGTTTATTGTATAAACTATTACTAACTATTGTATAAACTATTACTGTGGGTACAACAAGTCACCATAGCTTCTTGGATTCCAATAACACTGCATCTCCCATCTTCTTTGCCCATGACTGATTGGTATTAGATAAAATCAATTACAACCAGTTAATGTCATCTACAAAATGACTATTAGTAGCGGTAGGAACCACAGCTAACAAAGGCTGTTGCACTTCAGATTCCGCCTTAAAGGTACATAAAATACATAAAAATTACATTAAACAACCATAGCCTAGAGAAAATATCTGAACTCCAGAGAATTGAATGAAGTTAGTAGAAGGAATGCATTATCTCGAGAAAAAAGAAAATGGCTAATTCTTTTGTAATACAATTGATTTCAACATCAAGAATTTTTAAATGCCTCTTTTAACCTAAGTTACTGGGTTCTTCTCTTTTGCCCCTCGTACCCTTGTGGGTATGGTTCTGGTCCCGGTTCTTTGTTGATTCTTCTCTGGGTTCTCCCAGGGTCCTTCCCAGGCACCCCAAGTTCGCTGTGGGTCCACGGGGAACCTGGGGTGCCTGGGAAGGACCCTGGGAAAACCTGGGCTGAATTCAGCCAAACCCAAGGGGACCCAAGGGTTCCAAAAAAAAAAATAGAAAGTAAATTTAATGATATGATATTTCCACAATCCATATTGACTTTTCATCTCCTTCAGCTCTCTATCCTGATGATGGATCACGAAGTGTGATCCGAAACGTTGATGAAAAAACTTGTACACAATCAAATCTAGAAATAGCATAATTACAAATAGTAAATCTTTAAAACATTTCTATAAATTAAAAAAAAAACATTTTTTATGTAAGTTAACAAGAAACAGGTAGGTAATTGGTGCAGCAACAGGAAATGCCAGCTTTTTGGAGACATTGGGTATGGTTTGTTGTTAAATGTATATGTATATGTATGTATTTAATAATTTATGTATGTATATATGTATATATGTAGGGATATACCAATAGCTGTGGGTTTTGGTGTAGGGGCAAACCTATCATAATTAGCTAAAGAGCATTGGATGTATAGTTAGTGTGATCCCTGCATTTCCTGGATTTACTTCAGTAGGTGAATTCAATCCATATGGAAGCAAGTGTGGAAAAATGAGCCTTATAAGTTTATAATCCTTTTGAAGATGTCTGGACCTGCAATCTTGTACTATCATGGCGAAAACATTCATTGATGTATTGTGACAATAATATTTTAAACTTCATAACTGTTAACTATTGCTGACATGACTCATACTTATGCAGCTCATTTAAAAAGTAATCATGTGTTTTTCATGGTATATTTGAATAGTTGATAGTTAAACTGTAACTCATTCAAGGATGGATTTCAGCTTTAGCTTTCCTTTTTGGTTGGTTGTTTGCTTTCTAGTATCATGTTCTAATGAATCCATCAATTGCAGTTAGTAAAGATTGTCCATGCATAAATTCACTTAGCATGGGAATATATATATATGCACATATACATGTATATACACATATACATATATATATACACACACATATACATACATGCATATATAGATATACATATACATATATATATACATATACATATTCACTTAGCATGGGAATATATATATATGCACATATACATATATACACACATATACATAGATGTATATATATATGTATACATATACATATACATATACATAGATGTATATATATAATAATCATAGTTACAAGACTTGGACTCAGCTCGGACTCGGCGAGGGCGACTCGAAACTTGGACTCGGCGCAAACTCGGCAAAATGAAAAAAAGTTGAAAAAACCCTAGAAATTTAGAGATTTTTAAGGATTTAAAACTTGTTTCAAGCACCCTTTATTGAATACAACACAAATAAAAGCAAATTTGATCACATGCACAAGTATACAACGATCACATAAGTATAAAGTATACAAATTGTCGTTGCGCTGCTAAAGGAAATAGCATACTTAGATATATAAAATTAGTCAAATGTATACAAAACTCATGGAATATGAAATCCATGACATCAAATGTTCCATACAAATATGAAATATCAAAAGTAGAACAATAGCTATAAACTGTCTATGACTCTATGCCCCATGGCATAGTGGAGCAGCATCCTTCCTACGAAGGCGTCTAAGTGTCCTGGATGATGTTGCAGCTACATCCATAGTCTCTTCCTGTGTTTGACTCTCCATGCCACTCTCACCGACAACAACTATGTCTCCTTGTGCTCTAGCCTCCTCCTCAGCCATGGCTACAACCTCGGCCTCTCTCTGCCTGGTCCACCCAATCAAGGTCCTCGTCACTAAAAGACTGCATTTGTAGCCTCAGTGATCCACTCAGACTGTGGATCAACCTCCTCTAGAATGATCAGGGTTTTTTCATGGTCAAAAAGCTTCTTGTATCTGATTCGAAGGTTGTAATGAACATATAACAAGTCATTCATCCTCTCCATTGTCAATCTATTGCGCTTCTTGGAGTGTATGTGCTCAAACATACTCCAATTGCGCTCACAACCAGATGAACTGCATGGCTGGCTCAATATACGAATGGCAATATTTTGCAGGATCGGTGTATCAGAACCAAACATATGCCACCATCTATCTGAGATGATAAAAAGAAACAAAATCAATCTCATTTCAAGTTTCAAGTTCAAGTTCAACATTTTATAATAAATTATAATATAAAAAGATGAAAATTATGCCCTTAAATATATTTTTACCTGGCAGTAATGTTGTCCTATTATTTTTGCACATTTGATGTGCAAAGAAGTCTCTTTGTTCCTTAGTGAAGGCATCTATCTCCTGCACCATCTGTGTAGTAACAGCAGGCAACATCCGCTCTATCGTCGTGTAGAGCCCACTAAGAATTTCTCTATCTGCACGGAAATCACAGCGGAATTGGAAGGTCGGATTTAGGAAACAAGCGGTTGCATGGATGGGCCTATGAAGTTGGTTTTTCCATCTCCTCTCAATGATATCCCAAATGGGACGATACTTCTCCTCAACTCCACCATAGACTGATCTAATGGCCTCTTTGGCCCTATCCATGCCCTCATATATGTAGCCCATTGCGGGCTTCTCCCCATCTCTGCAACTCGTGGGAGAACAAGGGCTCAATAAACGCAAAGTGCAAACATGTTTCACAAATAAGTGTGAACGAAAATAAACAAACAAAAGTAAGATATGATTAAAAATTAAAACATAATAAAGAATTAAATTTTACCTTCACAATCTCGTCCATTGGTGTCCAAAACCCTTGCTCATCAAAAATGCAATCAGCCACAACAATCCCTGCAGTGCTTGTAGAAAAGGATGAGGAAGACCACTCCTCATTAGTAAACATGCGCCTTAAAGCTACCTTTGACAGAATCAAGGATTGCATCGTGATAAAATTTGTTGCAAATCTAGTGATGCCAGGACGAGACAACTCCCTCAACCCCGTGTATTGCCTCATAAGGTTAAGCACCCATGTGTGATTGTATACAAATTTGCATATGTTTTTCGCTGCATCCACACATGTTTTGATCCATGGGAGCTTGCCAAGATCCTCCAACATGAGGTGAATGCAATGGGTGGCACATGGAGTCCAAAATATGGTAGGGTGCCTCTCCATCAATAATCTACCAGCAGCAACATAATTTGTTGCATTATCTGTCACCACTTGCACTACATTCTCTTCCCCCACATCAGCTATCACCTCCTCTATGGCCTCACACAGGTATGTGGCAATTTTGAATTGGGCAGAAGCATCAATGGACTTCATGAAGACGGTGTCACCTGAAAAAATAAGCAAAACCAATTATTCAATAAATTAAAAAACATAAATCAGCCATATTAAATTATTAATCATTAAATCAAATTCAAATTTCAATGCATTGAGGGAAGTACAATTACCTCCGGAGGAAACTAGGAAATTAAGCAGCGTCCTATTTCTCCTATCGGTCCAACCATCAGTCATGATGGTGCAACCAATCATCTTCCACTACTTGCGCTGCTCCTCTAATTGTGCTTTCACATCTGCCACCTTTTGAGTCAAAAGTGGTCCCTTTAATTCATCTTCACTAGGGGCTTTGAACCCCGCCCCACATATGGTTATGGCATCAACCATGTTTTTCCAAAAAGGTGACCTAAAACATGTCATAAATAAATTAATAAGTTACATAAGTATTGTAAAATGAAAAGTTTTAAGTTTTTAACTTTAAATTTGAATTCAATAATGAGATACATCTAGATTCTAAAATTTAAATATAAATTTTAAAACAATTAAATGAAAAAGAATTACCTGGCTACATGGAAGGGAATGGTGCAATAGTACCAAAAGTCTGCAATTGTCTTTTTTGCTGCATCATGTGCGTCCTTGTTCCAACCCATGCTCTCAAGCGACGGTTGGGAACTAGGAGTAGTGCGTGGTACAAAATATGAGTCCACCCTAGATTTACGAACTCTAGGGCCAATGCTAATACTGCCACTACCACTAGCAGTAGCAGCGCCACCAGCACTAAGAGTACACATAGGCATAGCTAATGCAGAAACATAAGCACTAGCACAAGCACTATCACTAGGATGGTATGGATGCATGGAAGAAGCATCTCCAATAGCACTAAGTCCTTGTCCAACTCCAACACTCACCAACTCCTGCTTCTATTTCTTTTTCATTTCTTTTTGCATTTCAAAAGTTTCTAATTGCACCTGTACTTCATGAACAACCTCAGGAGGTGCTTTAGTGCAACCCACTGCATCATGGGCGGGTATGCGTGCAAGATGGTATTTTAATCTATTTATGCCTCCATGATATATTGTTTTGCAGTAGTTACATTTTGCGTCTCCTCTTTTCATTTCGGGAAAGATTTCAGCATGTTTCCAAGCAGGGTCTTTTTTGACTGGGGTTTGAGACATTGTGAAAATAATAATATGGTTTGATTTGCAAATGAATGTGGCTGCAAAAGTAGGGTTTCTAAAATTATTTAAGTTGCAAGTAGGGTTTGTAAAAAAAATATGCAAACTCAATAAAACAATTATTTTACAAATTACAACGAATTATTTGTTAAAAAAACACAAAAAAAATCAATTAAAATCATTTGAACTTACCTCTTAGATTTGGCTTGGAATGCAATGCAAACTCCTCCCAATCACTGGTAATGAGCTCTCAATGCACCTCCTTGCTGGTATGGAGCTCCCCAAATGATATATGACCCTGGATTTGTCTTCAACAGCTTGCTAGTTTCCCTCTCTTCTCCTCCTATTTTTCTTCACAACTCTCTCTTCTCCTCCTATTTTGCCAAATGAATGAAATGAGGTTGCTTTTAGGGCTAAGGAGATAATATAAGTTAAAAAAAAATATAAAAAACTTTAACTTATGTTTTTTTTTGGCCTTTTTGGCCTTGGCTGTGCCAGCCGCGTCCAGGGCTCGGGACTCTCCTGGATGTGGCGCGTCCGGCGAGTCTGGCCTGGACGCGTCTGGACGCGGTTGCGTCCACGCCAGTGCTCCTAGGATGCAGCCAGGGGTGCGCGGAGCGCTACTCGCCGCGTCCGGGCGAGTCCCGTTACTATGAATTATATATACACACACATATACATACATACATACATACATATATATATATGTATGTATGTATGTATATGTGTATCTACATATATATGTATATGTATATGTATATGTATATCTACATATGTATACATATACATATACATATACATATACATATACATATGTAGATATACATATACATATACATATTGTTAGTAGCATATTTTACTTTGTTGTCGGCCGTAGTCGGCCAATTGTCAATAAAACTATAGATTAGTAAAGAATAATAATGTCATGTACTTTCGGGAAAGCATGTTCAGATTAAATGTTATGTTAATGTTGTTACGAAGCGTCGTGTCAGTTGGTTATCTAACCACCGCCGAACGCTATATGTAGTTTGTTGGGATAGTCGGGAAATTATTATGGGATTATGGAATAGCTTTTTGGTGCCGATGTCTATTGTAAATCACTACTGATACTCTTTTGTACATGATATTCCTGATGATGAATAAAGTTTCTGGCATTCAAATATGATATCTTCCAGTTTACTGTTTTGTTCTATACTCTGCACATAATTAGTTTGCCAGTAGTACGTAAGGTTTGAATCCCATTCCGTAGGAAAACACATATATGTATGTATATATATATATATGCATGCATACACATATACATACATACATATATCCATACAAATCATATATATACATACATAAATACATACATACATACATATATTCCTGTACCCGTACCCAAGGAAAAAAAATCCTGTATCGCCGCACCCATACCCTTACCCATATCAGCACACATACCCAAACAAGTAACTTTGCTTTTAACCTTCCCCCTGATCTTCTCACAAGCTCCAGATATTGTTCAAAACAATAGTCCTTTCGGCTTTAATTCCCCGAATCAGCATGCTGTCCAAAATGGAAAAATAATAAAATCAGCAAGCTTATCAAACATTTAGCATGCAAACATCTGCTTATTGAAATATTGGATCACATAAAACTTACCTTCCCTTGTTTCTGAATATAGCTGATTTGCTGTCATGACCAAAGGCTGCCATTGAAATGTGCTTTCCCCAATCTCTCAGCAGATCATGCATTCTCAAGCACTTTTTCCAAACTACCCACCCCAGTACATCCGAACTCATTCCACACCATGATGGCCGAATATTTTTCTCTTCCTATAAAGAAACAAGACATTTCTAAAAATATATACTTCTCTTCCTCATCTACTGCATCAAAGCTCACTATAAAAATGTTTTTAATGTCTTTGTGCAAATGTGTATATATAAGAAAAAACCTCTGGGGGAAATCCTTTGCAATGCATTATCTTAAGAAAAAAGCAAAGGGCTAGCATCAGAAAAAAGAAAACTGTTAGCATGAGAAAAAAGCAAATGGCTGGCATTTGAAAAAATCAAAAAGCTGCACCTGTAGTTGCAACATCTCCACCTGATATTCTCTTCTTGCACCATCCAAATCTTCATCGTTGATTACTTCAGCCTTTTATGTTTGTAACACTATTCATGTGGAAATAAAATTTGAGCTGTTCGCTTTTATCAAATGCTAGCAGTTTGCTTTTTTTTTTTTTCATTGAAATCTTGGCCTCAGCCATCAGGTAAACCTAAACCCACCTCCCTTTATCCTCTTCCATAGTATAGCTCTTCTCAAGGAGGAACTGAATTTCATTAACTGTTTCTTATTTTAAGGATTAAACTCTTAAGGGTTGCTTCTTATTGGTAACTTAGCAAGCCAATGCCTTCAGTTTTCCTTGCTTGATGATGGTTTTCTCTTCTTGTGTGATACATATTTCATATTTTGGACTCGCAAAGCAGTGGACACACGTCACAGTCACATCCATTGTAGGCACATTTGGGTGGGTACTTTTATTTCTTGTGTACTTTGGCATGTGTGAACTAGTCCTTTCCTTTCAGCATGGAACTACAACAAAATTTTCTAATGGTTAGAATGCTACTTGATTTGTTTCTAGCATAGCAGCAAAAATCTTTTGGGGAAAAAATCAGCAAACCAAAAGTATAAGATTTTTTGAAAAAATCAGATTTAAAACAAACATAAAAAATTGTAGAACAAGAGATAAAAACTATTTTTTTTGTAATTGAAAGGCATTTCCATAGCATAGAGATATAGAGAGCAAATAAAATAAGGAGTTTAACTAATGAATTGTAAAAAATAGATTTTTGTAGTTTATATTCATATCGCTGATTACATTGTATTGCACATCTTTCAAACTCAAAGAATTACTTAACATTGCACAACTAATAACTAGATGCTAATAGATGACAAAATTTCAATTATAATATAGTTTTTATAAAGTCAACCAGAGCAGTTATGCAATTACTGCACATTGCATAACTAATAACTAGGAGCAAGTGCCAATTGCATTTGCTTGTCATGGCATTCCATGAGAACACATTCTTTTAGGCATTTTTTCAAACAGTTCACTGCCTTGTCTATGCTACCACATTTTTCATACATGTCTACCAAAGCATTTTATCAAACAGTTCACTACCTTGTTGCTATGGCTAAAATCCTAAAACAGGTGCTTTCGAACAAGCTATGGATGCTTGGAAAAAATCTATCAAAGCATAATAGTAAGCAATAGCATAGACAAGGCAGTGAACTATTTAAAAAAATGCCACAAATAAATGTGTTCTCATGGTGATGGAATACCATGACAAGCCATAGACAAGTAATAGACAAGGCAATGAACTATTTGAAAAAATGCCTCAAAGAAATGTGGTCTCATGCTGATGGAATGCCAAGACAATCCATAGACCAGCCATAGACAAGGCACTGAACTATTTGAAAAAATGCCTAAAAGAAATTTGGTCTCATGGTGATGGAATGCCATGACAATCCATAGCAATTTGCTTGTCATGGCATTCCATCACCATGAGACCACATTTCTTTGAGGCATTTCATCAAACAGTTCACAGCCTTTTCTATGCTATTGCTTACTATTATGCTTTGATAAAAAATTTCCAAGCATCCATAGCTTGTTCGAAAGCACCTGTTTTAGGCTTTTAGCCATAGTAGCAAGGCAATGAACTGTTTGATAAAATGTGTTGGTAGACATGTATGAAAAATGTGGTAGCATAGAAAAGGCAATGAACTGTTTGAAAAAATGCCTCAAATAAATGTGGTCTCATGGTGATGGAGTGCCATGACAAGCCATAGACATAGCAGTGAACCGTTTGAAAAAATGCCTCAAAGAAATGTGGTCTCATGGTGATGGAATGCTATGACAATCCATAGACAAGCCATAGACAAGGCAGTGAATTGATTGAAAAAATGCCTCAAAGAAATGGGGTTTTATGGTGATGGAATGCCATGACAATCCATAAGGAAGTGCACTATTTGAAAAAATGCCTCAAAGAAATGTGGTCTCATGGTGATGGAATGCCATGATAGTCAATTTGCTATGGATTGTCATGGCATTCCATCACCATGGGACCACATTTCTTTGAGGCATTTTTTCAAACAGTTCACCGCCTTGTCTATGCTATCACATTTTTCATGCATGTTTACCAAAGCATTTTATCAAACAGTTAATTGCCTTGCTACTATGGCTAAAAGCCTAAAGTAGGTGCTTTTGAACAAGCTATGGATGCTTGGAAAAAAGTCTATCAAAGTATAATAGTAAGCAATAGCATAAACAAGGCAATGAACTATTTGAAAAAACACGCCTCAAAGAAATGTAGTCTCATGGTGATGGAATGCCATGACAAGAAAATTGCTACGGATTGTCATGGCATTCCACCACCATGAGACCACGTTTCTTTGAGGCATTTTTTCAAACAATTCACTGCCTTGTCTATGCTACCATATTTTTCATACATGTCTACCAAAGAATTTTATCAAACAGTTCACTACCTTGTTGCTATGGCTAAAAGCCTAAAACAGGTGCTTTCGAACAAGCTATGGATGCTTGGAAAAAATCCATCAAAGCATAATAGTAAGCAATAGCATAGACAAGGTAGCGAAGTGTTCGAAAAAATGCCTCAAAGAAATGTGGTCTCAATATGCTTGTCATGGCATTCCATCACTGTCATGAGACCACATTTCTTTGAGGCATTTTTTTCAAACAATTCACTACCTTGTCTATGCTAGCATATTTTTCATACATGTTTGCCAAAGCATTTTAACAAATAGTTCACTACTTTACTGCTATGGCTAATATCCTAAAACAGGTACTATCGAACAAGTTATGGATGCTTGGAAAAAATCTATCAAAGCGTACTAATAAGCAATAGCATAGACAAGGCAGTGAACTGTTTGAAAAAATGCCTCAAAGAAATGTCACCCAATGGTGATGGAATGCCATGACAATCCATAGCAATTTGCTTGTCATGGCATTCCATCACAATGAGACCACATTTCTTTGAGGCAATTTTTCAAACAATTTACTGCCTTGTCTATGCTACCACATTTTTCAAACAGTTCATTGTCTTGCTGCTATGGCTAAAAGCCTAAAACAAGTGCTTTTGAACAAGCTATGGATGCTTGGAAAATATCTATCAAAGCATAATAGTAAGCAATAGCATAGACAAGGCAGTGAACTGGTTGAAAAAATGCCTCAAGGAAATTTATTCTCATGGTGATGATTAATGCCATTACAAGCAAATTGCTATGGATTGTCATGGCATTCCATCACCATGAGACCGCATTTCTTTGAGGCAATTTTTCAACTAGTTCACTACCTTGTCTATGCTACTACTTCCTATTATGCACCTTCCACATCTTCATCGCTAATTACTTCGGCTTTTTATGTTTGTAACCCTATTCATGTGTTGAAATAACATTTGAGTTGTTCACTTTTTTCAAATGCTAGCCGTTTGCTTCTTTTTTTAATGCCAGTCATTTGCTTTTTTTTTTTCTGTTGAAATCTTGAGCCTCAACCATCAAGTAAACTTAAACCCACCTCCCATCCACTTCCATAGTATAGCTCTTCTCAAGGAGGAATTGAATTTCATTAGTTGTTTCTTATTTTAAGGGTTACTTCTTATTGGTAACTTAGCAAGCAACTGCTTTCAATTTTCCTTGCTTGATGATCAATTTCTCTTCATGTGTGATACAGATTTCAGATTTTGGACTCGCAAAGCAATGGACACACATCACAGTCACATCCATTGTAGGCACATTTGGGTGGGTACTTTTATTTCTTGTGTACTTTGGCATGTGTGAACTAGTCCTTTCCTTTCAGGCTTTCAACATGGAACTACAATAGAATTTTCTAATGGTTAGAATGCTACTTGATTTGTTTCTAGCATAGAAGCAAATATCTTTTGGGGAAAATATCAGCAAACCAAAAGTATAAGATTTTTTGAAAAAATCAGATTTAAAAAAAATAGAAAAAATTGTAGAACAAGAGATAAAAACTATTTTTTTTGTAATTGAAAGGAATTTCCAAGCATAGAGATATAGAGAGCAAATAAAATAAGGAGTTTAACTAATGAATTGTAAAAAATAGATTTTCATAGTTTATATTCATATCGTTGATTACATTGCATTGCACATCTTTAAAACTCAAAGAATTACTTCACATTGCATAACTAATAACTAGATGTTGATAGATGACAAAATTTCAATTACAATATAGTTTTTACAAAGTCAACCTAAGTAGTTATGCATTTACTTCACATTGCATAACTAATAACTAGGAGCAACTACCAATTGCATTTGCTTGTCATGGCATTCCATGAGACCACATTTCTTTGAGGCATTTTTTCAAATAGTTCACTGCCTTGTCTATGCCACCACATTTTTCATACATGTCTACCAAAGCATTTTATCAAACAGTTCACTACCTTGATGCTATGGCTAAAAGTCTAAAATAGGCGATTCAAACAATCTATGGATGCTTGGAAAAAATCTATCAAAGCATAATTGTAAGCAACAAGCTATGGTATCATGGTTTTTTTTTGGCGTGAAAATCAGCATGATTTTATTTGCATTTATTTGCAAGTTTTAAATGAATTTTTTTGGCAATTTTGCTGTTTGAAATGGGGAAAAATATTTGTGGTCAGTTTTGTGCATTTTTAATTGTAGGATTCTCACAGTTAGTGAAAAGGGTAGTGTTCATGAAGGAATGGAAAAGATGTGTAGAGCCTTTGAATTTTACCCGTACTGTGTAATGGCATTGAATCATTTAGCAAACCACTTTTTCTTCACAGGGCAGCATTTTCTTGTGGAACAGTACTGAGATAGCTCTTGTTTCAACTGACCACCCTCTCATGAAATCTCATTCATATTATAATCTTGCACAATCTTATCATAGTAAAGGTGATTATGACATCGTTGGCTGTTGAAGCTGGGAGATCTTGAGAGTTCTCTCTCAAATTTTGAAAAGGTTTTGGAGGTCCACCCTGAGAACTGTGAGAGCTTAAAAGTTGCAGGCCATATATATGCTTAGCAAGGGCAGATAGAGAAGGCTTTGGAAATTTTAAGAAAGGAAACTCACATAGATCCACGTGATGCCCATGCATTTATCAAGATGGGTGAGTTATTAATATCGTTAGACCCCATTTCTTTGACGCATTTTTTCAAACAGTTCACTGCCTTTTCTATGCTACCACATTTTCCATGCATGTCTACCAAAGCATTTTATCAAACATGTCTATGCTACCACATTTTTCATACATGTCTACCAAAGCATTTTATGAAACAAGACAATGAGTTGTTTAAAAAAATGCCTTAAAGAATTGTGGTCTCATGGTGATGGACATCACCATAAGACCACATTTCTTTGAGGCATTTTTTCAAATAGCTCACTGCCTTTTCTATGCTACGACATTTTCCATACATGTCTACCAAAGCATTTTATCAAACATGTCTATGCTACCACATTTTTCATACATGTCTACCAAAGCATTTTATGAAACAAGGAAGTGAGCTGTTTGAAAAAATGCTTCAAAGAAATGTGGTCTAACAGCTCACTGCCTTTTATATGCTACCACATTTTCCATACATATCTACCGAAGCATTTTATCAAACAGTTCACTTCCTTGCTACTATGGCTAAAAGCCTAAAGCAAGTGCTTTCAAATAAACTATGGATGCTTGGAAAAAAATCTATCAAAGCATAATAGTAAGCAATAACATAGACAAGGCAGTGAGCTGTTTGAAAAAATGCTTCAAAGAAATGTGGTCTGATGGTGATGTCCATAAAACAATCATATACTAAAATAAAAATATTAAATCTTGAAATATATACTAAATAGTAAGAAAAATACAAGATACGCTACTTTTCGACTATTAAAAGCTCAAATAAATTGAGAGTGTCCATAGAACAATCAAAATGCCTCATATTCCATAAAATTTACAAATACAATTCAAACCCCATCTCCCCAATGATTCTAACATTCCCCATAAATTTGTCACGACAATTAGCTAGTGCTAGCAGAATTATTCCTAAAAAATTGAATTCAAATACAGTTCAAACGGACACGCCTTGTAATATTAGTGACAGGAATCTCATAATATGTGCAGTAAAAGGTGTGTCACTCTCACTTCCCCTGAATACACCCAATGTTGGACATACCGACTAGTTTTTTCCCACTTCTTGAAACCCTCGCTGTCTCAAATTTTTGTCTAAAAAAACTCAATGGATTACCGTGCCACTCATAATGCTAGTTTTTTTTTTCTGCAGCTCTGAAAGGCATACTGCTTGTAGATTTAGCACAATTTGCACAAATATCATTGTGTTTATTCATGAGTTTTATCGTCTACAGCATCATCATGTAGCAAGACATCGGAAAAGATTTATATCATAGACATAGGGAAACTTCTTTAGAAATGATTTTCTCTTGATGCATTCTTTTTAAGGGTTAAATTGCAGCTCACCATGAGACCACATTTCTTTGAGGCATGTTTTCAAACAACTCACTGTCTTGTCTATGCTACCACATTTTCTGTACATGTCTACCAAAGCATTTTATCAAACAGTTCATTGCCTTGCTGCTTTGGCTAAAAGCCTAAAACAGGTGCTTTCGAACAAGCTATGGCTGCTTGGAAAAAATCTATCAAAGCATAATAGTAAGCAATAGCATAGACAAGGTAGTGAAATGTTTGAAAAAATTCCTCAAATAAATGTGTTCTCACGGTGATGGAATGCCATGACAAGCCATTGACAAGTAATAGACAAGGCAGTGAGCTGTTTGAAAAAATGCCTCAAAGAAATGTGGTCTCATGGTGATGGAATTTTCTTGTCATGGCATTCCATCACCATGAGACCATATTTCTTTGAGGCATTTCATCAAACAATTCACAGCCTTGTTTATGCTATTGCTTACTATTATGCTTTGATAGATTTTTTCCAAGCATCCATAGCTTGTTCGAAAGCACCTATTTTAGGCTTTTAGCCATAGCAGCAAGGCAGTGAACTGTTTGATAAAATGCTTTGGTAGACATGTATCAAAAATGTGGTAGCATAGACGAGGCAATGAATTGTTTGAAAAAATGCCACAAATAAATGTGGTCTCATGGTGATGGAATGTCATGACAAGCCATAGACATGGCAATGAACTATTTGAAAAAATGCCTCAAAGAAATGTGGTCTCATGGTGATGGAATGCCATGAAAATCCATAGACAAGCCATAAACAAGGCAGTGAACTGTTTGGAAAAATGCCTCAAAGAAATGTAGTCTCATGGTGATGGAATGCCATGACAATCCATAAGGCAGTGAGCTGATTGATAAAATGCCTCAAAGAAATGTGGTCTCATGGTGATGGAATGCCATGACAATCCAAAGCAATTTGATTGTCATGGCATTCCATCACCATGAGACCACATTTCTTTGAGGCATTTTTTCAAACAATTCACCACCTTGTCTATGCTACAACATTTTTCATACATGTCTACCAAAGCATTTTATCAAACAGATCATTGCCTTGCTGCTATGGCTAAAATCCTAAAACAGGTGCTTTTGAACAAGTTATGGATGCTTGGAAAAAATCTATCAAAGCATAATAGTAAGCAATAGCATAGACAAGAAAATGAACTATTTGAAAAAAATGCCTCAAAGAAATGTGGTCTCATGGTGATGGAATGCCATGACAAGCAAATTGCTATGGATTGTCATGGCGTTCCATCACCATGAGACCACGTTTCTTTGAGGCATTTTTTCAAACAGTTCATTGCCTTGTCTATCCTACCATATTTTCAATACATGTCTACCAAAGCATTTTATCAAACAGTTCACTACCTTCTGCTATGGCTAAAAGCCTAAAATAGGTCCTTTCAAACAAGCTATAGATGTTTGGAAAAAATCTATCAAAGCATAATAGTAAGGAATAGCATAGACAAGGCAGTGAAGTGTTCAAAAAATGCCTCAGAGAAATGTGGTCTCAATGTGCTTGTCATGGCATTCCATCACCATGAGACCACATTTTTTTGAGGCATTTTTTCAAACATTTCACTGCCTTGTCTAGCTACCACATTTTTCATACATGTCTACCAAATCATTTTAACAAACAGTTCTCTGCCTTGCTGCTATGGCTGAAATCCTAAAACAGGTGCTTTCGAACAAGCTATGGATGCTTGGAAAAAATCTATCAAAGCGTAATAGTAAGCAATATCATAGACAAGGCAATGAACTGTTTGAAAAAATGACTCAAAGAAAAGTGGTCTCATGGTGATGGAATGCCATGAAAATCCATAGCAATTTGCTTGTCATGACATTCCATCACCATGAAACCACATTTCTTTGAGGCATCTTTTCAAATAGTTTACTGCTTTGCTTGTAATGGCATTCCATCACCATGAGAGCACATTTCTTTGAGGCATTTTTTCAAACAGTTTACTGCCTTGTCTATGCTACCACATTTTTCATACGTGTCTACCAAAGCATTTTCTCAAACAGTTCAAATGTCTTTCTGCTATGGCTAAAAGCCTAAAACAGGTGATTTTGAACAAGCTATGGATGCTTGGAAAAAATCTATCAAAGCATAATAGTAAGCAATAGCATAGACAAGGCAGTGAACTAGTTGAAAAAATGCCTCAAAGAAATCTGGTCTCATGGTGATGGAATGCCATGACAATCCATAGCGATCCGTTTGTCATGGCATTGCATCACCATGAGACCACATTTCTTTGAGGCATTTTTTCAAAAGTTAACTGCCTTGTCTATGCTGCCACATTTTTCATATATGTCTACCAAAGCATTTTATCAAACAGTTCACTGCCTTGCTGCTATGGCTAAAAGCATAAAACAGGTGATTTCAAACAAGCTATGGATGCTTGGAAAAAATCTATCAAAGCATAATAGTAAGCAGTAGCATAGACAAGGCAGTGAACTCATTGAAAATTGCCTCAAAGAAATGTGGTTTCATGGTGATGGAATGCCATGACAATCCATAGCAATTTGCTTGTCATGGCATTCCATCACCATGAGACCACATTTCTTTGAGGCATTTTTTCGAAGTGTTCACTGCCTTGTCTATGCTACCACATTTTTCATACATGTCTACCAAAGCATTTTATCGAACAGTTCACTGCCTTGCTGCTATGGCTAAAATCTTAAAACAAGTACTTTTGAAAAAGCTATGGATGCTTGGAAAAAATTTATCAAATCATAATAGTAAGCAACAAGCTATGGTCTCATGGTTTCTTTTGGCACAAAAATCAGCATGATTTTATTTGCATTTCTTTGCAGGTTTTAAACGCTTTTTTTTTGGCAATTTTGCAGTTTGAAATGGAAAAAAATCGTTGACCAAACGGTCAATGATTTCTTCAAAAAATCGGGGAAAAAATCGTCCAGCCTGCAGATGTTTTAAAAATCGGGATTAATGGGGATTTTTCACAGATTTATGCTTCTATGGTTTCTAGTCATGGGAAAACATACAATTGGGTTTCAAGTTTCCAATCTAAATCATTTTGTAGTTATTTTAAATAGGAAGACTTAATTGATATCTGATGCTCTTTTATGCCAAAATTTGTTGGAAAGTCCATGTGACTTGTAACACCATTTCTGGTTATTACTGCACTTACCTGCACCAGAGTCTTTCATGCAGGAAGTTGTAGATGAGAAGACGGATGTGTTTGCATTTGGGGTGTTGATCATCTAATCTCATCAAAACTTAACCACAAAATGAACAGTTAACTTTTCTTGTCCAACGGAAAAAGGTCAATTCTATCGAAGCTCTATTTGAGTTACAAGAGTGATATGTATATCAGAACTGGAATTCATTCTCTTCCCATCAATTTACTTTTATCTGATATTTTAAGACTGACCACTGAATCTCATAGAATTAAATGAATTTTATGAAGGAAAAGCCTTTGATTGACAGTGGAACATCCAAGGGCTTGCGGACCTATCCCTTGGTGATTCATATGATAATCATCAGATAAATGATATGGTTATAACTTATGACAGCTAGTATATGCATTCAACAGTCTAATCTTCTTTGTTCCGGCATGGCTCATGTAAGTTGTATAGACTCAAAAATCATCCTGCAAGTCATGACAGTATTGATAATAATGTCCACCCAAAGTATTTCTCAACCAAGCTACTTTCATTGGCAAGAATCAGTCAGACATTCGCAATGGCTATTTCTTTATCAGTAGAAATATTGATGTATTAATTTATATGGATTGCATTGACTGCTTTCAGAGACTCTGGTATATCTGGCCACGAGGCATGGAGACTTTCGGGCTTTCCTTTCTTGCAATCAGAGGTAGAACCCATTGTAATGATATTGGGATGAGGTACAAAATGGGTTTGGAAAAGAAGGCCTAGTGACTGCCATACTTGGGTTCAGGTTGAAAGAGAAAAGAAGGATGCCTAGCAACTGCCATGCTTGGATTCAGATTGGAGAAGGAAGAGTGATGGAGACCACATACACCACACAACTCCTCTTACATTGTAAACATTGGGTGTTTCCACCCATGGGAACGGCTATGGAGACTCGGATCCCTGTATGAGGATGCAGCAAGTTGCATGTTGCCCAAATATCTAGAAAACATTTGTGTGGACATGCTCATGATATAGTTTATTCTATAAACTATTACTGTGGGTACAGCAAGTTGTCATAGCTTCTTGTATTCCAATATCAATGCATCTCCCATCTTCTTTGCCCATGACTGATTGGTATTACATAAAATCAATTTCAATCTATTAATGTCATCTACAAGATGACCATTAGTAGCGGTAGGAGCCATAGCTAACAAAGGCTGCTGCACTTAAGGTTCCATCTTAAAGATACATAAAAATTACATTAAACAACCATAACCTAGAGAAAATATCTGAACTCCAGAGAATTGAATGAAGTTAGCAGCAGGAATGCATTATCTGGAGGAAAAAAGAAAATGGCTAATTCTTCTATAATACAATTGATTTCAACATCAAGAATTGTTAAATGCCTCTTTTAGCCTTCCACCTGATCTTCTCACAAGCTCCATATACTGTTCAAAACAATAGTCTCTTTCAGCTTTAATTCCCCGAATCAGCACGCTGTCCTAAATGGAAAAATAATAAAATCAGCGAGCTTATCAAACAATTAGCGTGCAAACATTTGCTTATTGAAATAAACTTACCTTCCTCTGTTTCTCAATGTGGCTAATTTGTGTGGTGACCGAAGGTTGTCATTGAAATGTCCTCTCCCTAATCTTTCAGCAGATCATGCATTCTCAAGCACTTTTTCCAAACTACCCACCCCACTCAATCCGAACTCATTCCACACCATGATGGCCGAATATTTTTCTCTTCCTATAAATAAACAAGACATATCTAAAAATACATACTTCTCTTCCTCATCTACTGCACCAAAGCTCACTATAAGAATGTTTTTAATGTCTTTGTGCAAATGTGTATATATAAAGAAAGCCAGAGGGGGGGAATTCTTTGCAAATTTGTAATGCATTATATGGAGGAAAAAGCAAATGGCCAGCATCAGAAAAAAGTAAACTGTTACCATGAGAAAAAAGCAAACGGTTAGCATAAAAAAAAATCAAACAGTTAGCATAAGAAAAAAACAAACTGTTGGCATTTGAAAAAATCAACTAGATGCACCTGTAGTTGCCAAGTCTCCACCTCATATTCTCTTCTTGCACCTTCCACATCTCCATCGCTGGTTACTTCAGCTTTTTATGTTTGTAACCCTATTCATTTGTTGAAATAAAATTTGAGTTGTTTCCGTTTTTCAAATGCTAGTCATTTGTTTCTTTTTTTATGCCAGCCGTTTTCTTTTTTTTCTATTGGAATCTTGAGCCTCATCCATCAGGTAAACCTAAACCCACCTCCCTTTATCCACTTCCATAGTATAGCTCTTCTCAAGGAGGAATTGAATTTCATTAGCTGTTTCTTATTTTAAGGGTTAAACTCTTAAGGGCTGCTTCTTATTGGTAATTTAGCAAGCCAATGCCTTCATTTTCCTTGATTGATGATGGTTTTCTCTTCTTGTGTGATACAGATTTCAAATTTTGGACTCTCAAAGCAGTGGACACACATCACAGTCACATCCATTGTAGGCACATTTGGGTGGGTACTTTTATTTCTTGTGTACTTTGGCATGCGTGAACTAGTCCTTTTCTTTCAGCATGGAACTACAACAAAATATTCTAATGGTTAGAATGCTACTTGACTTGTTTCTAGTCATGGGAAAACATACAATTAGGTTTCAAGTTTCCAATCTAAATCATTTAGCATCATCTTGTGCAATGATTTTTAATAGTTCTTCTTTCAAGTTTCCCAAGCCCATTGTTGCTTGCTATGCCTGCAAACTACAAGCATACAGTGTATTAAAAACATACAAATTTGAAAATAAAATTTCAATCTGATAAATAAATGAAGACTTTTAACGCACAACAAATTAACAAAACAAATTCAAGTGTAAAAACATTAGACACTAATTGTAACGACAACATCTTACAGTTAACGAAGAAGCAGTTATATTTCCATCTTTAGTTGAAAGGCAACTAAATAACCAGCAAACTAAGGTTTTCAAAACTAGGGTTTTCTCTTTTCATTTAACGGAAAGAATTTTCCTAATGAAAGTAGTTTTTCATAACAATCAATTTTTCAACTAACTTCTAGTTTCAGTTCAGCTGAAAAGAAACATCTAACTGAATTAACTGAAAATAAACATCCAACAGAATTCCAATAACAGAATAGCAAATGAACTGTAACTAACTTTTAATGCTTTCAAATAAATTACAACTAATCAATTTTTAAGCTAAGTAACCATTTCAAATATTATACGAGAGATAAGGGTTTCAAGAGTTTACAGTTAAAAAGGTGAAAGCACTTGAACTTGACACTATCATCAAGGGAAAAGGAGATATCATTAGGGGCTTTACCGCCCAACCGAAGACCTACTGGTCTCCCATGTTCCTTCGACTGAAGGAACCCGTCCCTTCACGAGGGTAATCAACAGGGATCAATCTATCATCATGCCTCTAAGCTTGGTGTCAAGGACCTGCATCTGCTGATCAAACCTTCACTATGGGTGCCTCCCAACTAGAAGATTACTCTGACCAGTGATACATCTGGTACTTGATGGCTTACAAATGCTGAATCTAGCATCGTACCTTGGCCAAGGATTTCAATTACATTACTGGCACTCCTATGTCGTCAGCGCTCTCACCCTTGCTCGACATGAATACGTATGTCTCAAAATTATTGATTTAATGTTAATTTGATTCTCTCTTTTCTTCAGGTTCAGGCTTTATCTTAACCATTAAATAAATGCATAAGAAAAGATAATTTCAGTAGAGGAGATCTCCAGACCTCCATAGTCAGACTTAAGAATCCATAAGAACTCTGATGAGCAGGAAAGAGATAAGCAAGGTCATGGTTCGGCTTATTAAATGATTGAGATTGTCCGGATTTATATATTCTTTTCCCTTATATCTCAATAATAGAAAAAATTATATCTGGTTAAAAATAACCCAGCAGGTTTCTAATTATTAGTCAAGACTTGACACAGATTGAACAGGAAGAAGAGTCCAAAAACCTCCACAAGTTCATCAAAACAGAGGATCAAGGTTTGCGAATTAGATCCTTAAACCGACACGAAGAAATAAATAAGAAATTTGATGAGAATCTGCCTTAGCGTCGGCTTTGATTCCAAACCCAACGAGGCTAAAGATTATATACAAGAAATTAGGTGTCAACCCAACGTATTCAACAAAGAGTAACTAATTCGATTTAAATCATAATCATGTATTTACGTTGCCAACTTAATGTTATTCGACAAAGATATGGAGCAATGTGAATTTAAGTCTCATTCACAAAAGAAAGATATGTTTACTTGCCTTCAAAGAATTGGTGAAACCCAAGCTCGAAAAAGATCTCTACGCGCCACAGACAATACCCGTAGAAGGAGAGGCGTAAGGAAATTCTTCCTCAAGACTGATCGAAGGACACCACTGAAATTCCACGATATCAAGAAGCAGAGATTGGAATGCAAGATAACTTGCTAATCGCGCCTCACTTAAATCAATTCAAATTCAATTCTCTGAAGAGCCAATTATGATTCAGACAATTAAGAAAGGAAGTATTCAAAATGCAGCGATGGCAACAATGCGAAGGAAGGAATAGCTGAAAGACAAGGATGTGAGCTACAACTGCGAGGTTAGAAAGGAGACAATCACACTCTAGGTTCGGCTAGAGAAGGCGAGCTTAACCATACACAAAGAAAGAGAGAACGAAGTTCAGAAAGAAAGATCTTCTTGATCGACTAAAACCGACTGAGGAGGACAAAGACCCAAAATTAAAGAGAAAGCTCATCCAACACCAAGAGACCAAGATTCCATTCTGCACCCGACTCTTGATTTCCCTTCTTGAACGTTTGGGAAAGAGTATGGGCAAGGTGGCAATGAATCTCCACCTTTTCCATCGGCGCCCAAAATATATTTCATATTTTGAATTATATTAAGCCATCGGCTAGGAAATTGGCACTCTATTAAAAATATTGCAGGTCCTTAATTCCAAAGGAAGATAAGATGAAACATGAATTGAACTAGGCTTATAAGATTAATTATTTAATTTATGAAATGTGGCCAAGTTAACAATTAATCTACACCATCATTTTCCCGGTTCATGACTAGACGATAATTTTGATCCACTGTTAACCTCAACCTCTCCCTGATGATATTTTCTTTATCTACACTATCATTTTCCCGGTTCATGACAAGACGATAATTTTGATCCACTGTTAACCTCAACCTCTCCCTCATGATATTTTTTTTTCCGTCATGGCGTCCGCAGTCCTGCATCCACTGACAAGTATTATGGTTAGATCGTTCTGACGGCTATATAAATATTTAATTATATTTTCATCATTCAATTTCACGTGAACAAAAAAATCACTTGCATAATAAAAATTCGTTAACATTACAGTTAAGATAAATAAATCAACTATTTCATTCTCAATTTCACATTCACATGAAAGCAATTACTTCAACTAACTTTGCATTCGAGATACATAACTATTCATATATTCTCAATGTAAGGGATGTAACACTAATCGTGCTGCTTGCTATGCCTGCTCTGAGTTAAGAACAATGGTAGGTTAAATAATCTATGGCAGGCTGAACGGATGTGTATTCTGCATCTACTGACATAGGCAGGGACTTCTGCTCACAGGATTCGCAATATTTGTGCAATCTTTGTTGAGAAAGTTTGCGGTCTGTATTTTCAGTGGTTGTCAATGCTTCGGGAGGTGATGATGTGTGATAAGCGGGGCTGCAGGGTGCAAAAGTTGGCAGAGTCTCTTCCATTCATGGAAGGCTTAGATGGTCAGGATGAAGGTGCTGCCATCTTAGCAAGTCACTAACTCTTTTTAGTAAGGAAAGGAGGCAGAGTGCTGTGATCTTTACGCATGCGAAGCTCACCTGAGAATCATAAGAACATAAATAAATTTTAGATTTATGTGTGTTATGTTTCTGCAATTTTTATGGGAGTTCTTAATCATTGAAATAATGTGCAGCTTTATTTATTAGCACAGTTTCGACTTTTGGCTTATTTTTCTCAAACTTCAACTTCTAATTCATAATCACTAGGGAGTCAGAATTTATATCTCTTTTCCTCTGCACAAAACTCTCACATGTCAAATAAATTTAATAAAACTATGCTACAGAAAAGATACAAAAATGGAAGAAACAAACTTTAAACTCTATTGCTCTGTTAAAGATGGTAAGACTGAACTGAAAATAGCTATGTTCTAGAGAAAGTGAAACGAAAAAAGAAACCATCGATTGTACAAAAACCTAATCACTATGCTCCTCATCTTTTCATTTAAGAAATCCCTACAGATTAATGGAAGCTACTTCATAACTAGAAAAAGGTGTAACGGATGATAGCCATTTTATAGTTACCCAGTTAGTGAAATGTGATAAAGTATGCAAAGTTGGCAGTTAAAAATCTATCCTAAGATTTGGAAATGGATCGCCTTGTCTTGATATTCTTTAAATATGTATCATTTGCAGTGTCATCGAATATACTAGGAAAGTAGTCAACTGCATTTGGTAAAGTAAACCTTCCTAAAGTTATCTTTCGAGAGTTTTCTTGCCTAATCATTGGAATTGATAAGCATCTGAACAATGGTTAATTGGCAGTATGCACAACTTGAATGCCATTATAAGGAATCCCTTTCAACCGTAACTCTCGCATCCGCTGCAGCGTTGCTGAGGCCTCCGCCACGTTTTCCCCTGCACAGAAATGCGAATACGCAGTCTGTTTAACGGTCTGAAATACAGGAATTATTCGTGGGAAACGAGGGAGAGATTAAAAAGTGTAGATAAAAGTTCCCTGGTGGACATTTTTTAGTACAAAACTTGGCCATTTTAGATCTGTATGTAGCTTCAGGGTATTAGAGCTTCTGCAGCCTCCAACTCAACACAAGATTTTTACGTCTTTCTAAACGAAAAAGGGTTGAAGTTTACAGTTGTTTTAATGCATGGCTGACAGCACCTAAATTTGTTTTACCCAATGGAATGCAAGCACGTTCAAATTTTATTTTCAGTTTGCATTTATTTTTAAACATATATAAAATATAAACATTCGCAAGTATAAAATATTTTTTTTAAAATAAAATAATTATTAAATAAATAAATATTTATTAAATAGAGTGTACAATATAAATAAATTAAAATAATTTATAAATAATTGTATATTTTATTAAAAAATATTATAATCAATATTATTGACAAATATTAATTTATAGATAATAATTTACTATATTTTTAGTTTTTTGGTCAATTTTTTTACCATTTATTTTTAAAAAATGATTTAAGTTGGGCTAAGTTTTTTTTCCTAATTTTAATTTATGATAATTTAATTTGTGAGTACTTTTAGTGAAAAGATAGATAATTATAAAAAAGCAAATATTTATTTGTTTGTAATAGGATTTATACTTATTTTGAGAGACATTTAAAAAAAATCATAATGATATAAAGAAAATTAATTACATATAAATAGAAATACAATTATATAAATGAAATCAAATGAAATAAATAAATAATTAATTAAATCTAGTAAAAGAAATGATACATCCTAAAAATAAAAATCTTAAAAGATTAGATTTTTTCTTTCTTTATAATTGATAAATATTTAAAAAATTTGATAAAACAAACAGGATGGGAGCGAAAATGGGAGGTGTGAATTTGGCAGACTAGCAACTTGGGCGAATCTCATGGATGTAGAACTCCCTCCAATTCAATTGCGAGGCACTTTAATGAACTCTGAGCAGCAGACCTCAAATGGAGCGGATCAAAGCTAGGGTGGAAGAGGAGGCAACAAAGTAGCGAGTGGTTGGAATGGATGGTAGCAGTATGATTCTCAATCCCATATCCTTACAAGAGTAACAGGGGTGAATGCAATATCCTTGGGGAAAAGGCGTGTCGAAACGGGCTTTCCTCAACATCATGAGCACTCTTGGGGCAGGGAAGGACCCCATATTCCTGTTGGAACACAACAATCTACTGAGAGGGGGTGAATCAATAGATCTATTAAAATTTATCCCTTAGCCTACTATGCAGATTAATTCCAACTTAATTTCTTTTAGACTTTTATGTGTAGATTAAAGCTTAACTTGTAGAAACACATACGTGCACAAAAGCTATGACACAACACAGGATATACATGGAAAACCCAAGATGGGACTAACCACAGTGAGAAATAGTGCTAGGATCTATTGTCCTAATCCAGCTTCACAATCAAATATTCTATTATAATTGTTTAAGGGCACCAACTCCAATGAAGCACCCACTCCCTAATCTGAGTACCTACCCAAATATCTGATGGCACTTACCAATCTGATTTACAACTCAAGATACTACAATTTTTCTTTTGAATACAATTATATGTTGCAACTTAATTTGCAACTGCACAAATATATGTTACAATCTCTGCAACTCACTCTCTACTTTGCACCTTACTCTATTTGCTCTCTTTGTTTTGCACCTTGAATGCAAACCCTTGTAATGATCTCCTTTTTTTTTGGGTTTCACTCAATCTTCACAAGTGCATTCTTTGTCTGCTATGCAACTCTCCCTCTCTCACTGTTGCATGCACTTTTCGACTCTTCTTTCTCTACTCTGCACTTTCACCCTTTCCGGACTGTTTCACACCTCTACACTTGTCTGAATGCAAACCTAGATAATTATCTATGTTGTGTCTAGATTACACACACGTGCATTCTTTTTCCACTACTCTCTTCCTACACTTTGCACTAATCTCACTTCTTTCTTTTCATCTCAACTCTCTTGTCCTCATTGACAAGATTCTTCTTCTCTTTAAGCCCTACATCATTGACTGTAATCAATGCCTCGAGCCATGCACCAACTGTATAGATCCTCTATTGGGGTTTACTTGCCTGCTATCTTCTTCAGCAAGTTTCCTATTCATTGAGCCACACGCTATCAAATCCAAACTTTGGTTCATTGTATTTTTTAACATGGCGGTCTGCAAAAACCCTAACCCTAGAATACATTAAATGCATTCTCTTGATTATGTGATCCGATTTTGATCTCAATCACTATCTCAAACTATGCTACTACTAAACAAATCAACTCTCTAGTTAAAATGGTAGCTGGTGTAGTTGGACCAATTAAATTCATTCTTTGTGTCGGCTACTAGACCAAACCTGCGTACACACTATCTTATCCATTATAGATCTTTAGGTTTGAATATGAGTCATTGATCAGACTCTTTGTGCCATGATCCATCGATCATCTCTTCCTCTTAACACCTTTAAAACATCATCGCCAGATTGGTTTCCTTTAAACTAGTGTTGTTGAGTTGTATACCTTTTCCATCGCATACTCTTAATGTATCACTACTTTTCATGAGACTTTGACTTCCACTTTTGCGATGTGAAGAGACTTAGCAATGTTCGTTTGATCCTTACTGCAAGATCTCAACCATTAATCACCCATCGCATCCTCTTTTCCTATCACAACTTCGTTTGCAAGCAAAGAGAGGATAATCACGATGCAAAGGGTTCTTGTGATGCAGTTATATTTTTCCGCCTGTTACATGGGACACTTGTCCATTTTATCGCTCCATCGCTCTTTGAGAGAGGTCCCACCAACAATCTTCATCACACCCTTCTAATTTATCACTGCTTTGCAATAGACTTTGACCTTCTTAATCACGATGTAAAGAGATGTAATGATGTCCTTTCGATCTTCTCTTTATAACCTCCACCGTTGGATTCGACATACAATATATCGCATATCGCAGCGTTCCTTAGCACTATTTTATTCACAACAACAATGTTAATAAATAAAGTGATGCAATCTCCTATTGACACCTGTCTTTGAGGTATACATGTCACAAGCCCGCATATCCAAATAGGGACCCACTGAATCTTCAACGGGACAATGAGCTCTTGCCATCTGTCACCTTCGACATCATAGAGCAATTCACAACAACAATGTGAAATGTTATTTTGAGCAATCAATCATCTTCGCCTGTCATCGTGGCATCACCATCCACTACTGTAATCTCTCACCATTGTTGGTCCCATCGAACAGTGTTCTTAGCCTGCTATCCCACAAGGCCAAACATGAACCCACAAAACAAGTCGTGGGCTAGCAGGCACCATCCGATCTAGCAAGGTTTGATCACAGTCATTGATCCTCATCGCATATCACTCAAATGCCTTATTTGGTGACACTCAAAACGTGATGCGAAGACATCACACAATATCCATTGGATTTCCCTTACTTAATCTCCATCATTCATCACTCATCACTCAAGACTTTCCTTTTCCCTACTTCACAACAGCGATGTGAAGCACATATGTGATGCAATGAAAGCTTGACACCTATCTAATGTTGACATCATATCCCACTTCTATCACACATCACGAAAAGCACTCACCTCCAATTTGTGATGCAAAGACATCATGTGATAACCATTAGATCTCTTCCATTTAATCTCATCCATTGATCTTCCTCTATTGCATATTGTGCAAAGGCTTCCTTTCATCTACTTCACAACAACGATGTGAAGTAGTAACCTGAAGACCGTCAAATCACCCTTCGCTTGATCTCAGCTATTGATCAAGCTTCATTGCACATCGCAAAAATACATAATACATGAAGAGTGAAATGTGATGTGAAGGATTGTAGCGATGCAATCACAAACTGACAAGTACTCATTGGTAAAAGTGAAGTTCTACTAACTTTTTCGAATTCGATGAAGGTTTTGAAACTTCATAAAATAATGACACACTTTTGACTTCAAATAAGGCAAAACATATAGTTTCGAGAACTTCATAAAATATCACCACCAACCACCAAGGCACCACTAGAATTTCAACACTACTACCATGGTGAAAACTATCAAGGTAGTAAGAACCACTCAAAACACCGACAACTGAGAGCATTAGGTAAAAGGGGTCGTTCACCCAATGAACTCAATGGCTTATGTGATAACTTAAGCAACTTGCAATTGCCCATAAACAATCAACTCAAAAATATAATTTCTGATAAATTTCATGACTATTAGACTTTGGGTTTATTTGCAAAATCCTAGTTTTATCTTTTAGACTTAGGGTTTATCTACAAAACCCTAGTTTTGTCCATGAGCACAAATAATTCATTTCTGAATCCATCATACACCCTTTGGACCTACAAATTACTTCTTTGAGAAGCTTTCGAAAAACTCGTATCAGATCTACACTCTGTGATGAGGTAATAATAACCTCATCAACATAATGGCCTCAATATGTAAAACTAAACCTTTCAGCCCAAATTACCCTACCAATTGATTACCTTTAGGAAAAATAATTGCTCTCTTTTAATGAATAGGCATACAAATTTTATTTCTTGAAGTTAGGCAAATTAAGCTTATTTATGTTGATTTAATGGTTTAGTCTTTGAGCATTTCGCAGGTCAACTCCACTCCCAATCACCATTCCAGTCAAAAGGGAAATGAACGCGGATCTTAATACTTTTGAAAACAAGCGAGCGGGCGTTGAAATTTTAGGAACACACGTTTTGGACCGAGTCTTCATAGTTTGTTATTTTTCAGTTTCAAAAACTTTATGGCTTGTGCAAGCCTCTTTAATATTGTATGTTATGGGCTTTAAAGTCCATTTGTTATTGGCAATCTGTTAAAAGATTATTAACTGGAAAGTAGGATTTTGTTAGTTCTCTTCATATAAATATGTAACTATTGCAAATAATGAATAGAGAAGCAAATTATCATTATGCTACCAATATGTTTTTTGAGTAAAAACTACCATATGAATAAAAATGAATTTTCCCGCCACTCTTTGAATTATTGAGCGATGTGAACGAAGTCTTTGGAATAAAGTAACTTAGAGATTTCCAGTGCATGTGATCTAAGATAGTTGTAGACACACTCGGGAGTTGGCCACTCGAGGGTTATAGATAGATAGATAAGTATTCTATTTCTTATTTTTTATTTTCTTTTAGTAGTTAACAGTAGGAATTGCAATTCATTTTCATGAGTATATGCTATGTTGTCAGTGTTGAGCCTACAAGTTGTAACTAAGTCCGTAGTTTCTAAGCTTAACATTTGAATGTCCAGAGCACCTTTCTTCAGTTGATTCTGTTAAATTGTTTTATGTTAGCAATTGGCCTGTTATCTTTTGCATTAGATAAATGTTTCCTAATTTCTTTACATGTTTTGCTTCTTCAACAATTTATGCATTCTTTAGGTTAATCATTTCCATGCTTTCTAGTTTAGTGGTGATGCTTTTCAGATTTATAATTTTCTATTTTCTGATTTGAGTCATTTCCTGCTTTCTAGATAGATGATTCATTGCTTTCAAGATTAGAGGCCCTTTAGCTTAGAGCTTTTATTCAGTTGGTTAGCATTTAGGAAGCCTAAGAGAGAGAAGTTGAGATGTCTTTTATTGGATATAGTCATTGGAAACTGCCCAGTCGATATATTGATGTGTTTATTCACTAAAGTGTTAGGACCTAATGACAACTTGTCACTTTTTGGCGCCATTGCCGAGGCCTCCTTTTTCTAGTGTTAGTAGGAGATATCTTGAATACCTCTTTTAGGGATAGAATTAGCTCTTTGGCTTCTTTTCTGCATGGTCAAGAAACGAGGCTCCCACGGAAGATTCATACCGAAAACCCCCCCAAATCGACATACCAACAACAAGTAGGGAGGAAGGAAACTCAGATCAAGAACTTACTAAGGAATTGACTGTTAGGATTAGGTGTTGTACACCTTGCATAATGTTTGTAATGTTTTATTTATTTATTATGTGTGTGGTGCACCTAGGGGTTTTCTAGATGAATGTGCATCACAAGGAGTTATAATGTTGGGGCCACTTTGTTGTATGTAACATTGGGACATAATTGTCAAATGTAATTATTTAATATTGGGGGAATAATAAAATAATAAAGTACCCAATATTAAATGTGGGGTCACATGATGTAGTATTTTTGGGCACATGGTTTATGTAATACCACTTGGTGGTTTTGTGGGAGCTTGTTTCTATAAAAGCAACCACAAGGGTAGTTGTTAAGGGTTGGACAACTTGTTGCAGGTTAGCAGATTGAGCTTGTGCATGTGTGAGGGTTTGAAGCATGGCATGGGATGTGTGGATTCATGCTTGGTCACATGGAATGCATGGATAGCTTGTGCTTTAGAAGTGTTCATGGAGTCTCTGCAAATGTATTGTAATGGGTTTTCATTGCTGAATAATACATGGAGTGTGGATGCTTTTGGAGGTTGGGTTTTTCCCTCTTGAGGGTTTTCCCAGGGTATATCTTGTGTCATCTTTGATGGGTATGTTGTCTATTCTCTTGCATGTTGATGTTGAGTATTTTACTTGCATGTTTTCAGATTTGGGTTATGTGGAAATTGTCATTACATGGCTACAAAGTTTCCTTACAAGTGGTATCAGAGCTTTGGTTGTGGATTGGATAACCCTTGGTTGTAAGAGAGTGAAAGACAATGGCAAGATATAGGGGTTTTTACAAGTGTTTTATTGCAGATTTGAGAGTTTTATTGTAGATCTGAGGGTTTTATTGCAGATCTGAGGGTTTTTGGGTTTGCTGGTTTGATGGGTTGTTTGCAGATTTGGGGTGTGAGAAAATTTTGACAAAATAGGGTTTCTTGGTCATGCATTTAAATGAGGGTTTTGAGGGGGTGAAATTGTAGATGACCTCCTGGGACAAAATGGACCTCATGGTTGAATTCAGGGTGGCCGAGAGAGAAATTTTGACATATAATATGCCCTATTTTGGTTACAGAAAAAAAATACATTATTTATAAAAAAACCCCTGTTCGGCCGTACGGACATCGACGGTACAGTCGTCCGAAAAATTAAAAATCCTAAAAATAAAAAAAAAATCCCGTCGAAATTTTTACTTGCAAAATAAACAAAAAAAAAAATTATTAGAAAAATTAAAAAATCAAAAATCAAAAACAAAAAAATATTAAAAATGTGTGGGGGGGCGACCCCCATACCAGGAAGTGATCTGTCGGCGTGAGGCGGGGTGGTACCGCCGGCGGGCCCTGCCAGGCGGGCTCCGCCCACCCCTTATGGGGTTAAATTTTTCTTAAAATAAAATTTGAAAATTTTTCAAAAATCCGCCATAATTTAATTCCGTGGATGCCATATTTTTCCCCTTTCGGACTTCAAATTTTTATAAGGCAGAATGAAAAATTTGGTCGGGTCTGGTGTGGGAGGGAGGAGGAAATTTTTTAAATGAGAAAAATTAAACCAGTTTTAATGTGGGTTTGGAATCCGCCGCCCGGGTGCCACCGGGCAACCACCATTGAGCCACCAGCAGGTCTTTTTATAGCTATTTTTTTCAAACGGGCATAACTTTCACCTAGGTTATTGGATTTTCAACTTCTTGGACTCGTTGGAAAGCTGATTGGATGCTCTATGCTGTGGTGTCAGTGATTTTTTGATGTTTTATAGTTTTGACAGTGATTTGCATGCTAGAAGTCAGGTATTTATTTTGAGCTTTGAGAGGGCATATGGGGTGCATACGGAGTCAGATTTTGGACTTCAAGTAGTCAACGAAAAGCTTGTTCAGAGCACTACGTAGTGGATCAGGTTTGGAGATATTTTGGTATGGTTTATTTGTTGTTTTCTTTATCTGAGCTAGTTATGGGTCTCTTTGACTATGATGTTATTATGAGCTTATGGATTGTTGGATTTGAGATATTTGATATTGGATTCATTGTATGCTCAGTTGTACATCTCAGATTATTCTCTTTTTGACATAGTTATCAGTACATGGTTGGATTTGTATGTTGCATTGTTGTATCTATAAGTTGTGCAATGTTGTAGGTGGTCTATACTTACTTGTTGCACCTATGACTTGGATATGGGTTGTCTTTTCCCATTGATATTTCAGTGTTGATGCATGTTCAACTTTGGTGGCTTGGTTTAGTCACTTGGTTTGTTGATTTTGTTGTCATGTTAAGGAGGTGAGATGGTATTACCAGGTACAGTCATGATATGAGATATATGCAGTTGACTATGATTATGCAGATATGTGGACATGATTGGGTTGAGTTGTTAGTACATTTGGTGGTGATCATGATGTCATGGATGTTTCTTGTGATTTAGAGACTTTGGCATGTCATGATGGTTTATGCAGGTGCATTGATTGGTGGTATTGGATTGGTTCCTGATTATGGTTGTGGCGGTGTATCTTCTTGGGTTTAGGAGATTGGTATCATGATGTCATGTATAGCTTGGTTACACAGTTCAATGGGAGCTTGTGACAGTGATGGATTGGCAGTGATGGATATGATGGTTTGGCAGTGTATCTTCTTGCTTTAGAGGATGGTTATCATGTTGTCATTGAGAGCTTGGATTCACAGGTTTTGTGTGAGCTTATGACAGTGTTGGTTTTGTGCATCATGGTGCCATGGGATTGCTCGGTATCACGGTTCAGTGGGAGCATTTGGCAATGATGTGGATCCATTGGTTATTATGGATGGTTGTCTTCAGCAGGTGATCTTTGGTGTCATGGAGGAGCTCTTGGATTCTGTGTGCTACAGTGAGAGTTCTTTGACATCAGGTGTTGGAGATGTTGAGGTATTGTTTATGACTTGTTGGTTTTTGACAGGTGATCCTTGGTTGTAGGATGGTTTTGTTATTATGTCATGGTATACTCTTGATTACTAGTTTAGAGTTGTGGCATGGTACATGTTATGATGATTTATTCATGTGATATTTTGAGAGGATGTGAGATCATGGTGTCATGTTTATGTTCCTGATTCTGCAGTTGGAGCTATGATTTTGATCTTGGTTGGTTCTCTTTGTATTGAGTGCATTGATCATTTGCTTGGTGTTTAGCATGGATTGATCGGTTACAGGTGCTCATGGATACTTGGAGACATAGGTGAGGCTTGGTGTTCTCTTGTGATTAGAGACATGTTTTTGAGATGGTTACTCTTGATGAGGTTTTAGCAGGAAGTCTGAGGGAGCCTACACCTTGGTTGGACATGAGTTCAACATGGACCAATGAGGAGAGTGTTCTTGGTTGAGTCATGATGACTTGGATATCCTAGAGGAGCATTCTCATTCCCCACTCTTGGTCTACTCGGTGGTTCACTTGAGAGGTATTGCCCATTATTCTTTCAGGTGCATTATGTTTATGCTTTGTCTTCTCATGGATATGGATCTTGAGCCATGAATATTTGGTTTCTTGAGGGTTCATTTGAGGAGTGTTGGCATGTTTATCTCCTTGTACATGTTGGGTTTAGGAGATGGTTTATTGGGCTAGTTTCCTTGGTTTAGGAATGGTTACTTTGAGTTTGATCTTCTTGTTTTGAGATGCTTACATCCATGTTAGTTACATATGTTATGTTTGATCTTGGTGATTGGATGGATGGATGTGGTTATGGATTTTGTTTTGGGGGTGTTATGGAGGAGATCATACTTGACACAGTTGGCATTTAGAGGTGTGTGTGTAGGAGGACATGCTACAGGTGTTTGGTTTGCAAGTTTTGCTTATCATTGTGGATGTTCCCTTGTACTACATGTTTACTTCTATGAGATGTTGGTAGTAGACTTGGTATGCCTTTGTGATGGTGCCTTTTTTTTTGGGATGTTAACGAAGCGACGCGTTGAATGCGCTCATTCCAGGTTTACATTCATCTTGACATTTCCCATGCAGTGGGAGCTCCTGGATGTGTATGTCATACTTTGACAGGTTTGTTATTGTGGTTTATGGGTGGATATGTTGTTGGCATAAGTTTACTATGTTATGTATACCTTGGAGGCATGGATAGTTGGATGTGTTGGCACTTGCTGTGGGTGTCATTTCAGCTATGGTGATTTATTCTTGACAGCTACTGGTGCATATTGGATTCAGTGTTTGTGTTTTTGAGATATCAGGTTGAGGCAGGTTTATGCTTCTTTGTGACAGTTAGTGTGACATCTCTTTGGATGTGTTCATATCTTAGTGCAGTTGGCATGGTGGAGGATGGGAGCATTCATGGATGAGATGGTGGTCACCTTGGTTCTTGTTACAGGTATCTTGATGGAGCACATGGAGCACTTGGATTACAGGATGGTACATGTTGCCTATGGAGTTTGTTATCTTGATGTTTGAGCTTACTTGTTACCCCCTTATGCAATGTATACAACAAGTGGGAGATTGTTAGGATTAGGTGTTGTACACCTTGCATAATGTTTGTAATGTTTTATTTATTTATTATGTGTGTGGTGCACCTAGGGGTTTTCTAGATGAATGTGCATCACAAGGAGTTATAATGTTGGGGCCACTTTGTTGTATGTAACATTGGGACATAATTGTCAAATGTAATTATTTAATATTGGGGAATAATAAAATAATAAAGTACCCAATATTAAATGTGGGGTCACATGATGTAGTATTTTTGGGCACATGGTTTATGTAATACCACTTGGTGGTTTTGTGGGAGCTTGTTTCTATAAAAGCAACCACAAGGGTAGTTGTTAAGGGTTGGACAGTTTGCTGCAGGTTAGCAGGTTGAGCTTGTGCATGTGTGAAGGTTTGAAGCATGGCATGGGATGTGTGGATTTATGCTTGGTCGCATGGAATGCATGGATAGCTTGTGCTTCAAAAGTGTTCATGGAGTCTCTGCAGATGTATTGTAATGGGTTTTCATTGCTGAATAATACATGGAGTGTGGATGCTTTTGGAGGCTGGGTTTTTCCCTCTTGAGAGTTTTCCCAGGGTATATCTTGTGTCATCTTTGATGGGTATGTTGTCTATTCTCTTGCATGTTGATGTTGAGTATTTTACTTGCATGTTTTCAGATTTGGGTTATGTGGAAATTGTCATTACATGGCTGCAAAGTTTCCTTACATTGACCGAATAGTGTCAACCTGAGACCTTCCCACATACCCCAGAAAGAGAACAAATAGTGGTTGAGGAGCATATTCTTTCACAAACTCTTGAACCTCATGCCACTAAGAAAATTTTGGAAGAGGATCACATCCCTTTCAACACCATGGGTGACTGTAGAAATGTCGCCAATAACAACAAAAATGATAACCCTCCACCACGCACATTAACTTATCCTATTGCTATTGATGCAGATGATGATACAACAATGAAAAATATCTCACCGACCTTCTTGCCAACCTTTCAAGGTTTGTCTACTGAGTACCTTGATCAGTTTCTATTTGAATTCAATGTATTGTGTTAGAAATATGACTACAAGAATGATAATAAAAAACTAAAGCTTTTCCCTTCCACTTTGAAAGACTCAACTATGCATTGGTTTATGGGGTTAGCTTCTCAGTCGATAACCTCCTGGGATGAAATGGATTTTGTCTTTTTGGAGAAATACCAAAGTTACTACAAGGTGAGTGATAGGAAAGAAGAACTGTTCAAAATAAGGAAAAATGAGGATGAAAGTTTAGAGGATTACCAAGATAGGTTTATCTTCTTATTTAAATGCTATGGTGGAGAAGTTATAAGTCTTGATATTTTGAAGACCTTATTCCTGAAAGGTCTCGATGACGAAGCTCAGAGGAGTTTATATTTAATGGGAAAAGGAGATGTGTCCCAACTAAGACTGGAAGAGATTACGAAATTATGTCAGAATTTCTCTCGAACTCGAGGAGGAACTAGGAAGTCCACCCTTTTTAAAGGTTCCAGTGACATTAGCAAACTTCGCAAAGAGCTCGCCAACTTCAAGACCGTCATTCTCATCTAGTTAAACACCACTTTAGATGGCATACAGGCTAAAACACGAAACTCTGAGACCTTGTCCATCTATTGTCCCAGATGTCGAAACAAACATTTGCTAAGAGAATGTCCCTTGGGAAAAGTTGATAATATTGTCGTTTGTCAAGTGTGTGACAAAAATCACCCCACCAACCAATGTGAGCTACTGAACGCCATCAAAAATTCCAAGAAAATAACAACTCCAGTCGAGGAAGAAGTGAATGTTGTTAATCAAAGAACTGGAGGCAATTTTTCCTATGGCCAGAATTCCAATCCTAACTAGAGACCCCAACCCAATTGGAACAACAATCAATGGGAAACACCCTGGCCTCAAGCACCACCTCTAGTACCCTCTAATTGGGGAACCTATCCTTGGGGACCACTAGAATAGACAAACCAATCTTGGGGTAACCTTCAATGGCCTAATAAGCCTCAACCGCAATGGTACCCTCAAAATCCCATTCCTCAATGGAATCAACCTCAGCATCAATTTTACACTGGCCCTAGGAGAATGCCTACCCAACAACAAACTCTCCTACCACCACCCCAGAATACTCCACAAACAGAACAAGTTAACCAACCACCACTTCTGGCGCAACCAGTCCCTAACCCAAAGAACAATCATCCAAATACTCCAATGTATTTTGTCGAACAAGACAATGTCACTGGAATTAATGCCATACACTGTGGAAACCTATAGTTGAGGTATGGTAAAACACTTTCGCAGCCAACTATTAAAGAAATCATTGATGAACTTGTCAAGAAGTCTGCTAAGAAAAATTTCATAACACCCACATTTGTAGAACCTGAGCCCAACCCGCCATCTTCAGCTGGAGCTTCCAACCTACCTCAAGAGGAA
Organism: Sequoia sempervirens; assembly: GCA_007258455.2. Lineage (NCBI taxonomy): Eukaryota > Viridiplantae > Streptophyta > Pinopsida > Cupressales > Cupressaceae > Sequoia > Sequoia sempervirens. The sequence goes on along the minus strand of VDFB02000017.1, from coordinate 441,963,066 downwards.
GGAGGTCAGTCTCCAACTAAACTTCTGAAGGATTCAACACTAAGAGACAAACAACCTTCAACTGAACTTCTGAAGCATCCTGCATCTAAGGATAGAATCAAAGCACCTTTTCTGAAGCAACTAAAATCAATTCCTGTGGAAGATGCTCCGAAAGAAATCTCAACCACCGAGACTGCATTGATACAAGAAATTAAACAATTTCATATTGAATTTCCCTTGTTATAGGTGATTAAAGAGATCCCCAAGTTAAATCAACTAATAAAATAGTTGTGTATTAAGACCTTGGGGAGAAAGCCAAAATGAATCAACACTGTCCACATAAATGGGCACTTAGTTGATTTGTTAGCTAGAACAACCACTACTCTGAAATATGATGACCCATGAAGTCCGCTTATAACAGTGACAGTTAATGAGGTAGCAATACCTAACGCTTCAGTGGACCTTGGAGCAGCCATTAGTGTAATGACTATTGATATGATGGAAAAATTGGGACTTACTGATTTATGCCCCACAACTACAGTCTTATAGATGGTAAACCAATCCATAGCTATTCCCAAAGGAATCATTGAAAATGTTCTCGTTAAGGTGGATGGATGGGAATATCTAGTGGATTTCTAGATAATTGAATCCTTTATGCCCAAAGACAGTTATCCAATAATTCTGGGATGACCATGGCTAGCTATGGTTGCAGCCAAAATTGATTGTAGGGAAGGAGGAATGACCATCTCACATGGCTCTAATAACAAACATTTGTTTTTGTATCCTCCTGCCAAGCTTGTTGAACACAGTAAAGTATGGGTTGATGAACCAAAAAGACCTGATGGACAGGATAATTTGGCTTCACTGGCCATGGTAGTTATTAAACAACATGGTGAAGAACTAGAGGATGAATTGGAAGACGATGTGGAAAATATTTCCATTGATTCGTGCAGTGAGGAGATGTTAGACGTAGAATAAATCCTAGGACACCCAATCAACATAGATCAAGCAAAATTTGATGGTGCTAGTTTTATTGGATTACCTTGTCCTTTGATGAACTTAGTTCCAAAAACTTACCATTTCTTTGCAGATGTTTCCCGACTTCATAAAAATGTACCGCACAGCTACCCATTTAACACCCGGATAAGGCCTATGTACACTGTCATGTCCAACCATCCGGGAGTCAAAACCATCATGTTGCTACCAGGAAAAAAATTGAACATCAATAGTTGGTTGACTGAGATGGAAGAACAAAGATTGTTTGATACCCTGGTGAGTAGATCTAAAGCATTCACCTGGGACTATAAAGATATGATAGGAATACACCCTAGTGTGTGTACGCATCATATCTATACTGAGGATGTTTGACCTGTTCACCAACTGCAACAAAGACTCAATCCTGACCTTAAGGACATCGTTAAAACTGAGATTGAGAAACTCTTGCAGGTAGGATTTATCTATCCAATTTCTGATAGCAAGTGGGTGTCACCTTTGATTTTAGTTTCAAAGAAGAATGGGAAGTGGAGAGTGTGTGTAGACTATAGGGAGCTTAACAAAGTGATACATAGAGACTATTTTTCCCTGCCATTCGTGGACCAAGTGTTGGATAACTTGGCTGAGAGGAAATATTTTTCATTCTTGGATGGATTTAGTGGATACAACTAGATATAGGTAGCAGCAGAAGACCAGGATAAGACGACCTTTACCTGCCCTTGGGGGACATTTTCATATAGGGTTCTTCCCTTTGGGCTATGTAATGCTCCTACCACATTTCAGAGGGCCATCCTGGCTATATTTGTTGAGTTGGTAAATGAGTGTGTGGAAGTCTATATGGACGACTTTACTATATACGACTCAACTTTTGATGAAGCCCTTATGAATCTAGACAAGGTGTTAAAACTATGTGAGGATCATCGATTGTCCCTAAGTCATGAGAAATGTTTGATCATGGTGGGACAAGGAATAGTGTTGGGACATCATATTTCAGCCGAAGGAATTAAGGTTGATCTTAAGAAAATTGAAGTCATACAACAACTTGAGGTTCCAAAAACACAGACCGGTGTCAGGAGTTTCTTAGGGCATGTTGGATACTACCGAAGATTTATAGAAAACTTTAGCAAAATCGCAGCCCTTATGTTTTCTCTCCTCCAGAGGAATGTAGACTTCATTTGGATGCCTAAGTGTCAGTCTCCATTCAAAATTATTAAGGAAAAACTTATCTCTGCCCCTGTCCTTCGAGGACCTAATTGGAATCTTTCGTTCCATATTTATGTTGACGCATTTGATGATGCCATTGGAGCCATTCTAGGGAAAGAAGATGAGAATGGGGGAAAATATGCTATATACTTCATCAACAAGAACTTGACGCCAACAGAAAAGAACTATACCACAACAAAGAAAGAATTCTTAGCTATAGTGCATGCAATCAAGAAGTTTCAACATTATGTTACGGGATATAAAGTTATAGTGCATACAGATCACTTGGCCATTAAGTATCTTATGAACAAACCAGTGGTAAACACAAGGATAATTAGGTGGTTACTTCTCCTCCAAGAGTTCAATGTCACAATTGTTGACAAACTAGGGAAATCCAATGTAGTCGCATATTTCTTATCTTAGATTAAACATGATGGCAACTGTGCTCTGGTACAAGATGAGTTTCCAGATGAAAATCTATTTTCTATTTCCATTAAAACCCCTTGGTTCACCGAAATTGCAAATTACTTGGCCACCGCAGGAAGTGCCACCTCATTTCTCATAAAAAAAAAAGAAACGCCTCATTAGAGAAAGTTCCCATTTCAAATGGATTGATGGAATCTTGTTTCGATGTGGACCCGATATGGTTTTACGATGGTGTGTTAGGGTAGATGATACTTATAGTATTTTGAGAGCTTGCCATGATGACCCTTCAGGAGGGCATTATTCTGCTAAAAGGATAGCTCACAAGATTATGGGAGCAGGATACTACTAGCCCTCAATGCACAAGGACATCAAGAAATACGTTCACCGATGTGATGAATGTTAAAGAATAGGTAGGCCAACTGCTTCTAATGAAATGCCCCTACAGCCTCAGGTAGTCCTTGAACCATTCAAAAAATGGGGATTGGATTTTATCGGGCCAATAGACCCTCCTTCACAAGGAAAATAGTACATTTTGGTTTGTACCGACTACCTAACCAAGTGGGTAGAAGTCCAAGCCCTACATATTGCCAGGGAGGAACAGGTAGTTGATTTCCTCTACAATAGAATTTTCCTCAAATTCAGAGCTCCAAGGACAATTGTCACAGACCAGGGCCCCCAATTTATGTCCAAAGTGTTGTTGGCATTCACACATCACTTCCAAGTAAGTCACAAGAAGTCCTCACCCTACCACCCGCAAGAAAACAAACAAGTTGAGGTCACTGATAGGGAGTTGGAAAATATTTTGACAAAATAATTTCTTCAGGAAGAAAAGACTGGGCTAGAAAACTACCGGAAGTTGTATGGGCCTACAACACGACTTGGAAATCAACCACTGGCTATAGCCCCTATGAGTTAGTCTTTGGGAAGAAGACCCTCTTACCCATTGAATTGAAACTCCAAACCCTTAGGACAGCCATGGAATTGGGCATGGATCTCAAACGAGCCCAAATCGAGAGTCTTACAACTTAGTGAACTGGACAAACTGTATTTGGACGTCATCCATCAAATTGAATTAATCCAACAACAACGTAAGGTCTGGCATGAAAAACATATCAAAGAGAAATAATTTCATACCGGGGATTGGGCATTATTGTTCGATTCCACATACAAGGATCATCAAGGGAAACTCAGGACACACTGGCTTGGACCGTACAATTTTTTTGAAGTGTTTGCTAATGGTTCGGTCCAACTGAAACCTATTGATGGTAATACCCAAACTCTCCTAGTTAATGGGCATTGATTACATCTCTACCATAAACCTGTTAATAAGGAAGAGTTCACAAAAATGGTGGTAATGCAAGGAGAAATCCACTACATTGACTCTGCTGTGGTAGGGTCAACATAGTTTTGTCAACCTAAAAAAAAAATCATCTCTATTTCAAAACGTTTCTTTGATTTCCTCACTAGTTGTATCATTTGGACTTGACTAAAATTTTGTCTCTACTTTGCAGGACTTCACCTTTTTCCAAGCACAATTCCGACGCACCCTGCTACGGTGCTCCAGAATCTATTAGCACGGTTTCTGCAATGCTCTAGAAATTGTTACTGTAATGCTCCAGAATTTGCACAACAGACTGGTGCCACTCATCATTCTGATCCTGCACCCTGACGCATCACTCAACTGTGCTTTGGGAAGCCAAGGCCAAAATGTCACAACTTTCTTCCTTCTGACTGCATATTTTTAGCGATGCTCCAGAATTCTACTGTTATTCCCCCAGCGACATCTTTTCAACAATCCTCCAGAATGTTGCTCGGGTGCTCCGAAATTATGTCTTGATGCTCCAGAAATTTTGGTTGTTGCTCTGGCTGCATCTTTTGATGATGCTTCAAAAATTTTGGTTGTTGCCCCAGAATTCTATTCGGATGCTCTAGAAATTTTGGTTGCTGCTCCGGCTGCATCTTTTGATGATGCTCCAGAAATTTTGGTTGTTGCTCTGGCTGCATCTTTTGATGATGCTCCACAAATTTTGGTTGCTGCTCCGACTGCATCTTTCGATGATTCTCTAGAAATTTTGGTTGTTGCTCTGGCTGCATCTTTTCAGTGATGCTCTAGAAATCTTGGTTACTGACCCGACAACATATGTTCAGTGATGCTCCAAAATATTTAATCCAGTTACCTTGTTCCAATGACATCTCTCTATGATGTTCCAGAACTCTCTTCTTCTCTACTTCAGTTGCATTTCTCGATAATGCTTCGGATTTTTGGTGTAGATTTTGTCTTTCCAATCTTTTTATTTTTCCTAAGTTTCGTGCATGCCCATCCTTTAATTCCTCTTCGAGATTTGCTCCCTTATGATTATCATGCCACATCATACTGAATCTTTCCATAATAAATAAGATTATTAAGACACCTTTTTGTCATGATAATTTCCGCCATTACTTCAACCATTCCATCTGTGCCATTATTATCCACCGCCACCCTCACCAACCATATGACTATCCAATTATGTCAGCACAGGTGAGTGACATTTGATCTAATGACAAGACTTAAGTTATGTGCAAATTTATTTGTTTAAAGGGTTAGTACTTATTTTGAATAAAGGTTAATTAATTGGCATGATCCGTTCCTCCTTATAATTTTGAAACTTGTGCCATTTACATGATTGCTAAGAGTATGGCAATGGTTGTAATTCCCCATGAAAGGTGATTTGAATTATGCGATAAGGTGACAAGAAATTTGGTAATTAGTTTCTTCCCCATTGAGTATATCAACATATAACTCTTTTTCGGTCTGCAATTCAGTGAATAGACAACTCCAGAGTTTTGCAGAATCTCACCAGGAGATAAAGAAAATGGGAGGTGCTAAGAAGAAGTCTGAGCCAACTTTTGCAGCGCCATTGTTGGCATTGGGAAATATAGCAGCTTTATTTCAAAGAGTTGGATGGTTGGACTTCATGAAACAATTTGAAGGATACATAGAGCAGGTTGTGAAGGAATTCATCGAGAATTTTGTAGATGGGCAAACCATGGTGTGCGGAAAATGATTCCGGGAAAGTATGAAATTCATTGCTCATCTTTCTAGTCTCGAGAATAAACAAATTCATTTGAATGAAAATACCCACGTTCCTTATCAAAATTTAATAGAACTGTTCCATATGGAAGGGGAACCCCAACCTGTAATGACCATAAATAGTAGAGGACAAAATAAGGGAATCCATAGAATGTCTCTTCCAGAACCTTGGAGGTCTGCTATAGGATGGATTATTAAATATTTCACTTGTGAGGGACAAATGACTATAGTTGTGGGACCCCCTTTTCACTTGCTGACTCATTTACGCCACAACATTGAGGACCCTACTCCTACTCTTAGGGTAAATTTACCAGCTTTTCTCTACCATTCAACCACCTCTATGATGGAAAAATATAAAGTTGGGACGAGGCCCCTTAAATATCACAGTTTGATACAACTAATATGTAAATACCATTTCTGCAAAAAGCCAGAAAAGAAGTGGCAAAGGTTTCTGCGAAAATTTGAAAATGAGGGGCCAAGAAGGTCACTTGAGGGAGAATCCTCTAAACATAAATAATAGTTTGTAGAATAGCCCTCCTCAGAGGCATTAGACACCCCTGAATCCCAACATACCTCCACGACTCCCAACGGTGATGCATTGGAAACTTTTCCAGATGAATTACAAACCCCAGGATAGGAAGGGGAGGTGGGAATTGTGCATTTCAGAGGAGAAGAGGAGCCTCCTTGGAAGAGAAAGAAATGAAGTAAAGTTACTTTTCAAACAAATCCTCCTCTACAAAGGAGTAAAAGGTTATATTCAGGGGCCAATGAAACTGAACCTCTGAACGTAGGCAGTACTTCAAAAAGGAAGAAGGCCAAGACTCCAATAAAGGTGGTAGAAATTGATAGTCGACTTGATAATGAGGGAATAAATGAAACAAAAAAGCAAGGGGATCAACTTCCTAGGGAAAAGGACAAGGAAACCCTATCACTTGAAGAACAGGAAGGGGAGAAAATACAATTTCCACATTTAGAGTAGAATGAAGATGAACCTATGGGAGGATTCTCTCTTTTTCTTGATAGAGCAGGGAGTATACTGGAAGTTGAAGAAAATGTACATCATATTAATGAAGAAATAAAAGAAGTGCTTTACTCATCCTTTCCTAAGAACATTGAGACAAAAAATGTACCTCATATTGATGAAAAAGTGGAAGAAGTGCCTCACTCATCCCTCCCTGAGGACACTAAGGAGGAAAATGTGCCTCATCCTGATGAGGAAATTCCTCATCCATCCTTCTCTGTGGACATAGGTGATATAGAATCTATTCAGAAAAATGAGGAATTAGGAAAGTTAGCTGCCAAATTGGTTGAGTTTCGTGATTGACGGCACAAATTGTTAAAGAAGATTAAGGTAAATCATTACAAAAGATACCCTGCAAAAAATTGATAACATTAAATGGAGGAAAAGACAAAGTTTCTTAATGATGGGCCAGCAAATGCCTTATATTCAACAAATGGAATTAGGGCAGATAAAGCAAAAGATCAAGTTGCTCTGTGTGAAAAAGATAAGTGTATTCAAGATTTGAAAAATAATTTTATGCAATTATTCAGTGCTTTTGAAGAAGAAAATAATAGACAAGAAATTGAATTAAATTCCTCTATGAGTAAAATTATGGAGCTAGAAGAAAATCTGCAGGAGAGTGACACTCAACAGGTCATGGAATCAAAGGGGACACAAACTGAACCTCTTGTTATAGACTGGTTCCAGGTACGCATTCCCACAATATTAATGAAATGGATAGAACATTACTATCTCTTGAAGGATGTGGAATTTGAGAATAATAGGTTAAGAAGGGAATTGGTAATGTTAAAAGAATCTTTTCATCAGGCATATAGGGGTAAACAGGATGCCTGTGAAATTGGTGAATTACTATTAGCATGTGGAAGACCATCTAGGTTGTACTTCATGTTTCTTAATGAGCAACTTTTAAGATGGAAATTTCAAAGAATTTTCCAAAACCAGCCACATGATCCTGATGACAAAGAATTTGTAAAAATATTTGTTGAGTCACTCCCTGAACAACATAATTTTTTGTGTGAATTCTTTGTTCATAATTTGCTCCTAGAGAAATATACATATTTCTTTATTAACTTCTTTGTAGGAGAAGTAGAATTGAGATCATTCCTATCTACAATGAAAAATCAACTTCACTGGCAAGACAGATCAAGAGAATATGCACAGGCGGAAAAGACTGTAGGGTTGCAAATAAGGTACCCTCATAGGAAGCCTTTCTCTTTCAAGGCACAATTTCTGGGTGTCAAACTTAAAAAGGAAGTACAAGTCAAATACAATAACAATCTTCGACTATGTCATGATCACTTTCAAGAACAAGGGCCACAATTAATAGGACCAACATGGCATGTATGTGAAGAGAGGTATACCCCTCTTCCTATGCATCTCAAGAAAATGGAAATAATTTCACCCCTTAATATTAGATGGTCCTACGGAAGAGCAATAGCTTTGGCCAAAATTCTTGAAGAATTAAAGATTAATTGGATTGGTATGACGTACAAACCCCCCTTGCTTCTTTCACCACCTCCTTCAATATACACCAATATGGATGAAAGTGAGGACAATTTTGCTAGGTGGAAGCAAAGAGTCACTTTTCATCAGGGATTCTTGAGGGAAACCTGGTGAGACATTGGCACAAAGATGTATGTGATGTGTAAAGGATCTCAAAGGCTGGTGAGGAAATGAAATGAGGGAATTGGTGAAGGCACCGGTGAGAGAAGGAGGATCTACCATTTAGGGGAAGGGAGGAAGAGGTAAGAAAAAATCATCAACATGTATTGGCCCTTCATTATGAAAAACTAAACCTTTCTAACCCAAAATTACCTCCTCACAATTGATTACCTTTAGGAAAATAATTTGTTCTTTATGAATGTTTACAAATCCTTATTTCTTCTTGAAGTTAGCTAATTGCTTTTATTTATGATTTATTTATTTAGTATTTGACCATTTCATAGGTTAACTCCACTCCCAATCACCATTCCATTCAAAAGGGAAATGAACGCAGATCTTAATACTTTTGAAAACAAGCAAGCGGGCGCTGAAATTTTAGGAACACACATTTTGGGCCAAGTCTTCATGGGAGACATGGGGAATGTTGAGCAACCAGAGAATATAAATACCTTGATATCAAAGCCTCCATCGATTCCAATAGATTCCAAGCAATTGGATGAGGAATTGGTTTTACTCCTAGAGGTAGGTTTTGAACTGATGAGTCTCTCAAGTAGGGTAGGTGAAGAAGCTCATCTACCTGAACAAAGCCAAAACAAGGATATAAACCTACAAGTGATAGTGAATTAAGAAATAATAATATAAATTCTTTTGGAATAATATTTTCACAAGAAGACAACACCAAGAGCATGTATATTGAAGGAGTAACTCTTAATATCATGGTTTGAATTTTTCTACAGCTCGGTGGAAACAAATTGAATATCTATCACAGATGATACAAAACCTTTAGAATTTGAAGTTTAGTGAAGAATGAAAACATAACTCTTGGTAACGAGGCCTTCAAATACTATAAATAACATTAGTTATCCTAAAACTAACATCCCACATACCAAAAACATGCCCATGTACCTATGTACCATTTAAATGGATCAAATTTTTGTAATTTTAACAATTCTTCTAACCAAAATCCACATGGTAAGAACTTATAGAAACAAAACTAAAATTAAAATAAGGGAGGGGGTACATTTTTTATATTTAGGCAATATACTCATAACCATGAGTTTAAATAATTATAGGGTTGTAAGTGTGACTGATAGATTAGCATGGGCCGATTACACTTGATCCATGAAGAATTGAAGCATAAGGAAGCCACTAACGTCAATATCAATAGAATTAATCAAATGCAAACTAAACTAAACATTTATCAAAACTAAGTTTATTAACTATGAAAGATTCAAAAATTCCTACTCTAATCCATCTGAAACTTATCCCGTTGTGGGAGTAGTGTCACATTGATGTGGAACAGTGACCCTTTCCCAATCCCATGGATAAATGAGCTTGTTCTAGTTAGTTTTATTGAACAAAACTAATGGAACCACTGTGAGATGTGTATAAAAGCGTGATTTTAATCTAAATGAGCATGGTGCAAGCTAATTTAACATGATTTTATGCTAAAATGATATAGATATGCAATTACAAAGCTAATCTAAATGGATTCTAGACTAAAAGATTCAAACCCTAGTTAACAAAGAAGCTAAATGGATGCATTATGTGATCATAGAAGCCATTAATGGAAGCTAAAGCCATTTAATGCAAGTGATTAAA
>VDFB02000017.1:441824310-441953010 GCA_007258455.2 Sequoia sempervirens | reverse complement strand
AAGGGAGCACCTCAGAAACTTTTAGCTTGTTTATAAGATCTAAGATCATCTTTAGAATCCTTATAAAAATGATCCAAAAAGGTAGAGTTAGGCTCATAAAATAGATTCTTTGAAAATATTTGATATGCTGCTTGCATGTTATTGTCTCTATCATCCTCACAGATATCAAAAATTTGTTGTTTAGTTCTCACTAGATGTCTATGGGAGCGAAATGGCATCCAATTAGGTTTTGTGAACCTATGCCTAACAACATTCTTACCATGCTTTGCATGATGCCAATGTGGATTGTGACTAGGCCCATGCTGCTGCTGTGCAAACCGCAAACCATAGCCTTGAGGGCCACAGGGATGTATTCCATGAGAGACCTTGTGACGATCAAGAATATAGTCATTAGGCTACCATGAGCGCTCCATTTTTATTATACGTAGGTTAATAATGTCAGGCCTTGTTTTGACTTTTCTTCCATAAAATGAATGGTATGTCGAGACATTAAATGATTATCAAAACCAATGTAAGTGTCAATAAGTTTTTTTGTCTTAGTCTTATTTTTGCCTTTACGATTTTGAAGATGATGTATTGGTCTTTAATAATGGTTTCTAACAACATGGCGCATGCTGATGATGGTTTAAGAACCTTCCAAAGTCTCCAATGTCCAAATTTTCCATGTTTATTTTGGCTTAAGAATTGGTGTCAGGATTTTAGGTGATCATGACAACTTTGTCAAACTTTGACAACAATTTTTAACTTTATGAAAATTTAGGCTTTGAGAATAAATACCCCTTTGAGCTTGAAGATGAAAAAATCCATATCTTCTAAAAGTTTCAATTTCCATGAAATTTGGATAGAATGATGTATGGATCCTTTAGAACAAAACCCAAAAATCGTTTCTACTCTGGACACTCAAAATCCACAATTTGACATTATTTGCAACTTGCTGATTAGAAACTCAAAAATTTAAAATCCCTCAAACAATAAGACATTATGGCGTGAAAATTGGCCACATAAGATAAAATACAGTTGAGAATGATCCTACAAAAGGATTTGATACCAGCTATTACAAATTTTCATAATTAATCATTTTTGTGATTTGGCAGGTTAAAGTGTATTGGGGTGCATAGGAAGTTTAAAATTGGTCAGGTCAAAAACATGGCCAACATCTACATATATGACCTACACGCTTCTAGTGGCCTAGAATCTATTTTCCTTGATATCTAAACTTCCAATGGAGAACCTATTGTAAGCAAGGATCTTCTCATTGGTCAAGCCCTTAGATTTGAGTCAATGGTTTTGATAGAGTTGGAAGATATGTTAAGCAATGTTAATGTAAGTGTTGATGCAATGTTGTGTTATGATGCTCTTATTGATGATGTGAGTAGTTAATAAGGGGTCATCATTTTACACTTTTCAATGCCCAAATTTGAATGTGTTTTGCTTAATTCAACAAATAACTACTAGTAGGAAGGGGATTAGGTTTGGTTTGAGAATTGAATTTAAATTTAAGAGTATGGGTGTCAATAGCATGGATGTAAACTAAGTTCATTTTTGGAGCAATGGATTTATACATAAATAGAGGTGTAGATAAACAATAGATCAAGCTTGGATGGGACTCTTGGGATGTGTGAGGTTAGGTTCAAATTACTTTGTAACCTTTTATGTAGAAACATGTCACTTGTACTTACATTTGTTACAAACAAGTTAAGGCTAATCAAAAAATACAAAGGAAAAAGTGTAAAGTGTCTACCTTTTGCACTTACAAATGTTGATGGAGCTTTTGTGGTGATTCTTAGTTGGATCTCCTAAATTGCATGCAAATTTGAATATTTCTCTTTCAAATAAAAAAGTAATAGATAATAGGGAAAATATACCCACAGTTAAATTGATTTTACAATTTTGAGGATTAAGATCTCCACTATAGATTTGAATTAGGTTCAACATTCCAACCTAGAAATGCACAAAATAATAAGTAAAACTAAGTCAAACCATTAAGAAGTGTTAAGTCAAAATTAATCAAGATTCATATTATTTGTCAAATTTTATATAGAAATACACGACTTTATGCTAACAAGTCAAAATAAATCTTTAAATTTTTTAAAATAATTAAAAAATAAAATACTAGTATAAAATGATTAGCAACATAAAGGTTAAACTATATATATATAAGAAAAAGATGGACATTTATAACAATATTACTTACAATAATATTTTTCCAATTTAAATATTTTATTTTATTTAAAAATAATTAAAAAGGTATAACAATTACATATAAGAATATAAGATTATAAACTATCATATCTTCAAAATAATCTATATAAAATACATCAAGAAATATATTCTAAGTTGTTTATTTAATTTATTGTATTATTAATATTTTTTTTGTCAAAGTCCGTTCCTATTCCCCAAGTCAATGGAGCAAGAATGACACACAATTATTGACCCTTACCTTCCCCTCTACGAAGTGAAATCGAACCTATGACCACGAGAAAGCAAACCTCGGGCCCCAACCAACTCAACTACATTTCTTGGGTCAATATTTTATTTTTATTATTATATGAGTCCATTATTATTATATTATATTTTTATTAATGTTTATTTTATTATTATGTTATTATTATAATATTATATTATAATTATTTGTTACATTATTATATTGTAATTATTGTTACATTATTATTATATTGTAATTATTGTTACCACAATTGAACACTGGGAATATTATTTTAAGGCGCCTATTATTTTCCATTACCAAACTAAAATAAGAGACCAATTAAAAAACCAAATTTACACACCAATATGCATAGTGGAGGAAGAAATTGCCACCTCATAATAGGAGAAAAACTGGCTAAATTTGAGGCCAGATGTCATTTTGTTTACTCTTATTGTAGGTTTTGTTTGGAGAAGAATAATTTGTCCAATTGTAACAATCACCCCTCGGTTGATACCAATTTTTTTAAATCAATTCCAAACTAAATCATTAACATCATCCATATAGCTTAGAAGTGCTAACTTCAAAACATGTTCATTTACCATGGTAGCATCATCTTGACGTTGCCATGTAGTTCATACACATGGGAGTGGTAAGCTCCCAAGGTTAAGGTCATTCCTAGACCAAGAGCTAAGCCTCAAGGGTTCACATCTGATGACCTAACCTACGTATTCCTTCATAGGAAATTAGAGGCTTCGTAGTTCCCCCACCAATGTTAGCGGGAGTTCATTCACTCCTCTTGTATGTGATCTTTGATCTTTGTTTACACCATGACTATTTATGAAACTTAGTCCAATCAAATATAACAATAGAAATTCACTATTAAGTGTTGGTTTTATACCAAACATTACCAACCAGTAGTGTGCAAACATACACAAATACTCAAGGGTCATATCATTCTATAATTCCCTAATTCTCATAGGGAGTGACTTAATCATACATCACATATAAACAAGCTTTCTAGCTCATGCATGTCACATAAATTGGTTCTAGCATACATCACATATGCGTAGTGACTAGCAACAACATACATCATAAATACCCAATGACTAGCTTCAACATACGCCACTTATTCATAGTGACTAGCTCCATCATAAGTCACATATATATAATGACAATCTTTAGTATATGTCACTTGTATACAAGGTGACTAATTCATATACACATCACAAGTACATTAATGATGGGTTCATATGTACATCACATCACAACCGTGAATAAATCTTACGTAAATCACAAGTACATTAGTGATGGGCTCATATGTACAACATAAGTACAATATTGACTGGTTCATACATGTCATATATACCACAGTGATTGGAAAACAAATTCACCTTGGCTATCACCTACTTTCCCTTAGTGCATCCCAGATAGAAAAGGAATGTCAATGCATTACACACTACACCATGAGTCCCATCCTTTTCTCTAGTCTTTTGTACCATTAGACAACTAGGAGATGACTTGGTGCATCTCATATTACATCGAGCTGCACCCTCAACTCAATATGGTCAATTATACCATTTCCACATCACGATATGCAAAAACTATACTATAAGGTTGGTCAAGCTATTATCTACCTATTCTTCATTAGAAACTATCTTCCATGCAATCCATCAGACAAACTAAGCAACCAAGGGTGGCCATCTTTGGCATAGAATGCTCCTTGACTATGGTCCATCTCGAGCATAATACTCCCCCTATACACTTGTCAATCTCAAGCATATAAGTACTACTCCTTGATAATATTTCTTGCTTTAGCTATACTCCAATCTTTTAGTGCTCCCCTCTTAGCCTATCTAGATATCTCAGGTCATCAATTCATGTCTTTTATATGTCACTTTCTTCAAAATTTTGGGTTATTACCCAATCTATATGCTTTTAAACATATTATCATTTCCTCCCAAGGGTTTCATTTTCCTTAATTTGATAAGTTTGGAATAAAGTTACATATTATCATTGTCTACCTCTACTACTTCTCCAGACTACGCCCTCTCCTTTCCGTCCATACTCTCCTTCAAAACCTCACATTTTGTCTAAAATTGCACACACACTCCAATGTAGGGGTCATGAGAGTTTTTAAGGCAATGTAGGTGCCTATTTTTCCACGCCATCAATAGAATTTGGTCATTTGTGGGCATGGGTGTCATTCCCTGCGAGCATTCTTTTCATGCCTGCCCTATTCCTCTCATTTATTTTGTGGTCCCCTCTAATTGAGTTGCTTAGGATGCAAATACCTGTGTCCAAATTTGTCTCCCTGTTCCTTTGACTAATAGGTTTACTTTATTTATTTATTTTATCATCCCTATAATAACCACGTGAAAGGGTCTTCTTTTACGAGGATGTGACATCCTCCCTCCCTTGGGAATAAGCCAGTTTGACTTACAAGGAAGTTGCATTTGTTGTTTTCTTGCTTTAGCTATACTCCAATCATTTAGTGCTTCCCTCTTAACCTATCTAGATATCTCAAGTCATCAATTTAGGTCTTTTATATGTCACTTTCTTCAAAATTTTAGGTTATTACCCAATCTATGTGCTTTTGAACATATTATCATTGCCTCCCAAGGGTTTCATTTTCCTTAATTTGATAAGTTTAGAATAAATTTATATAATATTTCCAATTATTGTACAAGCTCATTCCCAACTTGTGACTATTTCATCAGGTATTAAGGTAGTTACAAATTTCCCATTGAGGGTATTATTGCTTTGTTTTTAACACATACTAACCCATTAAATCACACACACTTAGTTATTTTTAGTTTATGTTCCCATCAATTCTTGTTCTTACCATAAGAAGGATTTAAATACCTTCAAATACGCAATAAAAATTTCCACATAACAAGAGGTAAAAATTAAAACCAACAAGTGGGTTAGGAGAAAAAGAAATCATCAAATGAAATAACTTTTCGTTGTGCACTCAGATTTTCCTTTCAAAATTCATATATCCAACTTCCATTTTTTTATGTATTTATGTTTTCTTTATTAGGACTAGCCATACATCTTGTGAGCTTAAAAGTCCATTTAAAAAGTTCAAGGAAACTACTCTCATACCAAGAGACCAACTTAGTTTGGCTGATTATTAGTGTAGTACAATGTATTTTACCCAAAGTCAAGTGAGCTTAATAGGTCTAGTGTTTGAACCTGGTTGCTCTGATACCCATGTAACAACCACCCCTCGATTGTTTCCAATATTTTTAAAATCAATTCCAAAAAAATGCCAAACTTAATCATGTTCATGTCATCCATGTAGCCTTGAGGGTTCACACCTGATGACCTTTCCTATGTATTCCTTTGTAGGAAATCAGAGGCATCGTAGGTTTCCCACCAATATTAGAGGGAGTTCATTCTCTCCTCTTGTATGATATATTTGATCTCTCTTTACACCATGACTATTTATAAAACTCGGTCCAATCGATTATAACAATAGAAATTCACAATCAATAGTGTGCAAACATACACAAATACTCAAGGGTCATATCACTCTATAATTCCCCAATTCCCATGGGGAGTTACTCAAGCATACATCACATATATAAAAGGTTTCTAGCTCATATACATCACATTTACATAGTGATTGGTTCTATCATACATTACATATACATAGTGACTAGCTACAACATACGCCATAAATACCCAATGACTAGCTTCAACATACGTCACTTATTAATAGTGACTAGCTCCATCATATGTCACATATACATAGTGACTAGATCTAGTATACGTCACTTATACACGAGGTGACTAGTTAATATGCACACCACAAGTACATTAATGATAGGTTCATATGTACATCACATCACAATTGTGAATAGCTCTTGTGTACATCATAAGTACATTAGTGATGGGATCATATTTACAACATAAGTACAATAGTGAATGGTTGATACATGTCATATATACCATAGTGAATGGAAAACACATTCACATTGGCTATCGCCTACTTTCCCTTAGTGCATCCCAGATAGAAAAGGAATGTTGATGCATTGCGCACTACACCGTGGGTCCCATCCTTTTCTCTGGTTTTATGCACCATTGGACAACTGGGAGAGGATTTGGTGTATTTCATACTACATTCGGGTCCACCCTCAAACCAATATGGTCAAGTATACCATTTCCACATCATGATATTCCAAAACTATACTATAAGGTTGTTCAAACTGTTATGTACCTATTCTTCATTAGAAACTCTTTTCCATGCATTCCATCAAACGACTAAGAAACCAAGGGTGGCCATCTTTGGCATAGAATGCTCCTTGAATACTATCCATCTCGAGCATAATATTTCCCCTAGACACCTATCAATCTCGAGCATATTATTACCACTCCTTGAATATTGTCCATCTTAAGCATAGTACTACCCCTAGACACCTGTCAATCTGAAGCATAATAGTATTGCTCCTTAACTACTATCCATCTCGAGCATAATATTGCCCCTAGACACCTATCAATCTCGATCATATTAGTACTACTCCTTTACTATTTTCCATCTCGAGCATAGTACTACCCTACACACCTATCAATTTGGAGCACAATAGTATTGCTCCTTAACTACTGTCCATCTCAAGCATAGTATTGCCCCTAGACACCTATCAATCTCGAGCATAATAGTACTACTCCTTGACTACTGTCCATCTCAAGTATAGTACTACCCCTAGACACCTGTCAATCTCAAGCATAATAGTACTGATCCTTGATAACTGTCCATCTCGAGCATAGTATTGCCCCTAGACACTTGTCAATCTCGAGCATAATAGTATTGCTCCTTAACTCATGCTTAGCACTATAATTAGAAGATAGGTTCTTATCGTAGAATAAGTAGATCACAATCGACTGGATTAGAAGCCTATACATAGTCATTTAAGTATGAGGTTAATATTCATAATACACAAGAGGAGCTCAACTCATTTGGTAACCACTACCAAGTAGTCTAGAATTCATTCCTTTCCTTCAACTTATTATTAAGATACACATTAGGTATTGAATACAAATTATCAATTTTTCTTTTATAACCATCCAATACCCATTTGGCCTCATATGAAGCTTACTAAAGAGAGAAGGTCAAACCAATTAGGAACAACCCCAACATCTAGGAGTTATCCCCCCAGACCCTCTCCCTATAGACTCGAGGTCATAGATGCATCCTTTGCCCAAGGATCTCCTACATACCCACTTCCAAATGGATCAAATTCACACGTAGTTCTCTTCACAAGGTCTCTCAAGGACCTACACATAGGTTCCCATAACCCTTACAATTACACATCAAGGACATTGTGCCACAATAGGGTATTGAGAGATGCTACATAGTGTGATTTCATATGATTTATCTCTTAACTCAATATCAGCAACATGGACTAATTAAAGGGAAGACATCTTCCATTTAGTAAATAATTATATTAGAGTTCATTACCACTATATTATCCTTCATTCACATGATAATCCAAATAATGAGGTTCTCATATTTAAGAGGTCAATAGACATCATGTAGTCAAATTAAGCCTTTACCACGTGCACCAACCATAAGACATAAGTATATTAGTCTTAATCACTAACAGATCCAAAATGTAATAAGTTGCTTGTACCCTCATACTAGACCGAATAGTATAAAAGGAAATATTTTAACACATCAAGGAAATCCTTTAGCTTGAGAACTTAACCATTAATTATAATGGATTATGAACTCCTCTAACAAGATTGAAATGGATGGGGAACACTTTGGTATAAGGGCAAGTTCCTTTCTTATCCAATAACTTTCAATTAAAGAACCACAATTTATTAAATCTACACTCATCACAAATGAAGAGTAGTTAAGGTTGAAACTAATCACAACTAACAAGGTTCCTTTCTTGTTTTAAATAGTAAAATTAAAATGTGAAGGGATTATTTTCAAGTAGATAACTAAGTATCAACACTTTCGAAACAATTATCTAAAAAAGGCACAACCATTGTTGGGTGGATTTATCTTTCTAACAATACAAACAAATAGCATAATAAAAGTATGAGATCCTACTGTAATTGTATCCAGTTTATTTGACTATTAAACTACATATTTAAGGTCTTAATCATGACCATCACACCAAAATAAATTTGTTTGAATAATAATAACAAACACTCA
Organism: Sequoia sempervirens; assembly: GCA_007258455.2. NCBI lineage: Eukaryota > Viridiplantae > Streptophyta > Pinopsida > Cupressales > Cupressaceae > Sequoia > Sequoia sempervirens. Next base: position 441,944,419 of record VDFB02000017.1, on the reverse strand, counting down.
AAGGGCGAATGGATTCAATTGTGCACCTAGAGTTTAGCTAGGCCACAAATAACATCTGGAATATAGTGTCAAAGAACTTAGGCATCTGGAAATTTCGTTATAGACCTCAACTCTTGTCAATCATGCCTTTCAATGGCTCCTTTTGCTTCATTCCCCTTCATTTGCATTTTATCCACAAACACCTATATTACTCTTCCTTTAGACACTCCCAAAATTGCCTCTACGCTATTTTCTCACATTTTGGGGTTTTATGCTATTTTCCTGTTCTCAAACTACTTGAAATTGCACCTTTATGGTGGCCATGATTAAATCTCCCCTTTGTGTGTTTTCCTCTCCTATCTCGCCAAACATTGTTTGACCCTTTTATCATGCATGCTCTGACTTCTCTCACACGATTTATTTTCCTTCCCTTTCTTCCACGCAACTCCCCACATGACTCTTTATTCTTCTCATTCCCATGCACCCTTCCTCTGCATTATCCTGTCTTTTCTTTGGAGGACCAGACTTGCATCCGAAAGGATTCTCCCCTCTTTTCACTCCACTTTCAACACAGGCGGAGAGGATACTGGTAGGATAATGGAATTTTGCTTCTTTTTCACCTGCCAAAAAATAAGAAATATTGTTTACTATTATATTCTCTTTAAAAAATGTTCTTTTTGAATCATTGAAATATTTGAAAATTTGTATAATTTTTTATGAATAATATTTTACTGATTTTGATTGGTCAGAATTACACAATTTAATGGCCAGTTAAAAACTACCCCTTCACTATAGTTTCATGGCAGGGGAACTAATAAATAGCAACAACCAATGAATAGATGCCATAGAAAATATTTAATATAATATTATCAATAATAGTGTTGTGCTTAAGGTTATAATTATAGTAATAGTGTTATGTGTCAGGTTATCATTATAATTAATGTTGGTTTTAGAAATATGATTAATTTTATGATTAAATTTACATTTAATGTTTTAGTCATGTGTTAGGGTTCAAATAGGGTTATGGTTATGGTTATATTGAGGGTTATAGGGTTAGTGTTAGGTTTAAGGTTATACATAGATTCACCTATAAAATAATCTTTGTTTTATTTTTCTAAGTCTATTATTATATTGTCATTTGTGCAATAGAATATTACAACACTTAATTTAAAATTAAAATAATTAAATATAAATAAAAACTAAAATTGATCAAGAAAATCAATGGTTAAATGTATTGTTAATTGAATTATTTTTGTTAGAATAAACTTAAAATAAAATGCATAGTTCATTTTATTTCATTCTATTTGTAGTTGCGAGATTCAAGTTATTATTTTATTATTATTATAAACTTATATTTAATTATATTGTAATATTATTATTATATTTTTATTCTTACTATAAATCTTGAGAAACTACCACACCTAAGCATCATTTTACCTACTATTCATGACGGTCACAAAAGTGTAATCTATTCAACGATTCACGTTACAATCCCAAAACCCACTTTAACCCATAAAAGCCAACCTTGAAAGCAGTAGAGTGTGAATTATAACTGAAAGACACATATCTTGAAAGAGGCACACCAGTGTGAACATACTCTTACCTAGTCAGAGCATTTTGAGTAAGTCTAAATTTCAAAAACTGAGGGTTAATAATATTGCAATATCAATCAGGGCTTACAATAGATTATGAAAATTTGAAGGCCAACAAAAGCAATGTCACCATGTTATTTGAAAGTACCTGTAGCTAACTTTGATTATATTCATGGTTTCATTTGATTTGAGATTAGTTTATTAACAATTTAGCCTTGTTTACAAAAGACTCCACCTAGAAGCACAGTGAAAAGAATATTTAGATCTTATGAAATAGCAAAGGAGTGCATTGAGATTAACTACTATGGCACCAAAAGAATGGTGGAAGGTATGAAAAAGAGGGGCAATTTTATAGTACTTTAGAATTCCTTTTTCAAATGCATGTAGTAGATATAAAGCCAAATGCCATTTCATGGAATTCTTTGATTGTTGGTTCTATGCAATCTGGGCATAATGAGGAGGTGCTAAAATTTTTCCACGAAATGTTTAACTTGTTTAATGGTTGATTTTTCAACCAAAAAAAGAAATTAAATTATGCATTCAATGTGTTTTATTAAATATTACACACTTATATAATTTCTTAACAAATTTCTTTAAATGATATGCTACAAATATATATGGTGGTTGTTGTGTGTATAGGTCATGCCATGTCTTGGAGCATTAAAAACAACAATCTTATGATTGAATTAAGAAAAAAAATTGGATCATTTTCTATAACAAATGTTGCAAGGTAACTTTCTACCATTGTTTACTTAAATAACAAACCATTACCTTGGTGAAGAAAAACTCGGCTCTGCTTTGCAACTTTCCCGCTTTGGCTGTTTTTTTGAATTTTCGGCCCCTGCCTTGATTTGACTGTTTCATGGGATGGTAGGGAGGGGGTCCGGGAAGGCTCCCCATTCCAAGAATGTTGTCTTCTTGTTTGGAACTGTGCCTGCAGTGGTAGCGGCTAGTCTTGTTGTTCCCCATATGACGTCCCCTCCTTGTATTTCCGTCCTTTCCCCTAGTGAAAAGGCTGAAGGTATTTCTAGAAAGTCGCCCATATCTCTAAATTTTGGGCTTGACTCTTTCTTCTATGTGGAAGAACCGGTCTCCTACGTGGAAAAACCAGTGGGTTATGACTCGCCAGCTTCTGGTAAAAGGTTGTTGGAATCTACTTCCTGCTCTATGACTGGTTGGGAAGTAGATGTCCTTGAAGTTTTGATGCTGAAGGTGATGGACAATCTCAAACTGGAATTGGTTGGTAAGTTTTTGGCTTATAGGCCAAATATTTAATTGGTTCATCAATGGGTTGCTTCCACTTGGAATCTCAAAGGCAGTGTTACCATAAATGCCATGCCAAGAGGTATCTTCCTTTTCTCCTTTGTGGTTTATGAAGATATGCTGAAGGTTTTAACTGGAGGTCCCTGGGTTTTTGATTTTGGGTTTAGGAACTTTCTCTCCCTCTGCAGATGGAAACCAGGTTTTGATCCTTCGACTAACCTAGGTGCCTCGGCTCCACCTTAGGCCCACCTTCCTAGCCTACCTCTGGAGTTCTGGGAGACAAGTATTTTGAAAGGTATAACCAACTCCTTTGGTAGTCTTCTGGCTATTGATAAGATAACTCAAGAGAGATCTAGACTGGTCTATGCCTGTATTTGTGTAAATGTGGCTGTGAATACGGTCTTACCATCTTCAATCCTCCTTAAGTCAACATTTGGTAATTGGACCCAACCTATGGAATATGAAAATACTCGTCTCTTTTTCCAGTTGTGCAAGAAGTTTGGTCACCTCATTGACTCTTGTGGGAAAAAACCTGTTGAGGGTACCTCTGCTAAGGAGAAAAAACTTGTGGAGGAAACCTCTGCTAATGAACCTACTTCAGTTGCTCAACCTTCTGCAACTCCTATCCCTGCAGTTTCTATCCCCCAACAGAAGGAATACCCAGTCTCGGGCAGGGAGGCCATTCTGACAGACCCTTTTGCTATTTCTAATGACTTGGTTTTCCTGAACCTTAAGGTTTCTGCCCCTGTTTCCAATTCACCTACCCCCTATTTTTTTTGAAAATGTTGATGCCAGATATAGAGGAAGAAGTGAATATTGGGGATGAACTTAAGGTGGTCTCCCTTATGGTGGAAAAATTGTAGGCACCCGTGGAGAAGGTTTAGGATTCAAGAGTGGGTGTTGACTTTGAAGAAGGAGAGCTAGTGCATTTTGAAACCAACCTGTCATTGGAGGATATACATTTCTTATCCCAAAAGGAGGCAAGAAACCTGAGTGACTCTTTGGATTTGTTGGGCTTTCCTCCTCAGCCCAGTGATAAAGAGGATGAGGATGATTGGTCTCAAACACCAATTAAATCTAAAAATAAAAAGAAGCCAGATGTTGGGGGGGGGGGGAAATAAGGTGGGTAGACCTTCCCAAAAGGAGTCTAGAACTAAAGACACTATTAGGGATGTGGCTGTTGGAAAACAAAGAACCTTGGATTCGATCGTTGGGTCGAAGTCCAAAAAGAAGTAGCCCTAGCTGTTTCTTTGGGGTTTGGGTGGTGTTGTACCCTGTTTTTCTCTATGAAGTATCTCTCCTAGAATATAAGGGACCTTAATAGCCTGTATAAATAATTTTTGGTTAAAACCTGTATCCTTGACAATAAAGTGGATGTTCTCCTTCTCCAAGAAATAAAGATGAAGAAAGAGACTTTTGATAAGGCTATTTTGAGCATCTGACCTGGTGTGAATTATTTTGTTAGTGAGGTTGAAGGGGCTTATAGAGGTATAGCTACTCTTTGGAATCCTTCTAAACTAAAAGGAACTTTGTGCTCGGCTAGTAGGAATAGTTTGATGGTTTCCCTAGAAGATTTGGCTTCCCAGGAGAAATGGAACTTAATAAATATCTATGCTCCCAACTTGAGTAGGGATAGATTAGTGCTTTAGGAATAGTTAAATGATGCTATTACTAACATAAAAGATGATCATTGGATGCTGGGAGGGGATTTCAATTCCCCTCTCCTTCCTTTAGAGAAGTCAGGGGGGCTAGATGACTATTCAAATAGCATGATGGAGTTGGCTGAATTCCTAAACTCAATTGGTCTTATTGATATCCCTCTCCAAGGCTCTAAGTACACTTGGTCCAACAGAAGGAATGGAAACCATCTGATCCAAGTCAAGCTAGATAGGTTTTTGATCTCATCCAATTGGAATATCTCCCAATTCCTCTCTCTTTCTGCTCTCCCAAGGTCTAGCTTTGATCATAATGCTTTGGTGCTTAAAAGAAATGTGGATCACAATAGGGGACCTTTCCTGTTTAGATTTGAAATAATGTGGAGCCTTCACTCAGACTTTGTTGCTCTTGTTAAATGTTGGTGGGAGGAACCTACAAGTGGCACTCCTATGTATTGCCTGGTGGAAAAGCTTAGTAGAATTAAGCAAAGAGTGAAAGGGTGGAATAAGGTGACCTTTGGTAATATCTTTGAGATAAAGAATACCATAGGAAACAACTTAAAGGAAGTTTGGGATATTATGGAGGTTGGTTCGATGGATGATGAGATATGTGCTAAGGAAAGATACCTTAGATCTCAATGGTTTAAGATAAACAAAAAGGAGGAAATCTTTTGGAAACAAAAGTCTCGTGTCCAATGGCTAACTGAAGGGGTTAGGAATACTAAATTCTTCCATCAATATACTTTGAAACACAAAATCAGGAACATGATAAGATCGCTTATGAAAGACGATGGCTCCATGGTCTCCATCGAAAAAGAAATTGCTTAGGAAGCTGTAAACTTCTTCTCCTCTCACCATATGGCCCCAGGAAATGTAAATCAGGTACATGATGACTTTCTTGAGGTGATCCCTAAAGTTATTTCTGATTTGGATTTAAAGAATATGACTAACGTTGTCTCTATAGAAGAAGTTAAAAAGGTCGTGTTCTCCTTTGGTGCTTCTAAAGCCCCTAGCCCAGATGGGTTTCCTCTTGATTTTTTCTAGACCTACTAGGATATTGTCAAAAATGACCTTTTTAATGTTGCTAGAGATTTCTTTAGGTCAGGCAGGCTACTTAACCAACTGAATGCCACCTTTATAGCCCTTTTTCCCAAAAATACTAATACCTCTGCTATGAAGGATTATAGACCTATAAGCCTTTGCAATATGGTTTATAAAATCTTCTCTAAAATTCTTGTGTTAAGTCTCAAATCGGTGCTTGGAAAAATGATTTCCCCAAACCAAAAAGATTTTATTTAGGGAAGAAACATCCTTGATGCTATCATCTCCACCCATGAAATTATCCTCTCAATGGACCATTCAAAAAAGCCTAGGATGGCCTTCAAAATTGATATATCCAAGGCCTATGATAGAGTCTCCTGGCCATTTCTCTTTGTTGTTCTCAGGAAGTTTGGGATAGAAGGAAGATTGATTAAGATTATCTCTGCTTGTCTTACCTCCCCCATGTGCTATGTTCTGGTTAATGGTGTCGCCCAAGGCTTTTTCTCTCATGGTCGTGGTCTCAGGAAAGGCAATCCCCTCTCACCCTATCTTTTCATAATTGTTGTTGAGGTCCTTGGAAGGAACATCAAAAAATTGGTGGGCTCTAAAGCTCTAAAAGGTGTTAAAGTTGCCTTGTCTCTTTTGCCTGAATCCCACCAACAATTTGTTGATGATACTCTTATGTTTGAGGAAGCCTCGGTGGGGGAAGCTATGCTTTGGAAATAGGTTCTTAATGACTATGCTATTGTTTCTGGCCAGTTTATCAACTATGAAAAAAGAAACATATACTTCTTTAATACTAAACAATTGGTTAAGGACAAAGTGGTGAAAATATTGGGATGTCAAGATGCTGCCCTACCTGAAGCCTACCTTGGTTTACCTTTGATTTTCAAGAATTTGGAAAATAATTACTGAAATCAACTGATTGAGAGAGTTCAAAACAAGTTGGTTGGATGGAAATGGAAGCTTCTTAGCTTGGCTGGGAAGATCCAACTGTTGAAAGCCTCCCTACAAAATATTCCCATTTTCTACTTATCACTCTTCAAAATTCCTACCTTTATAGGGGAAAAATAGAATAGATTTAGAGAAGATTCTTGTGGTCTGGAATTGAAGAAAAAAATAGACTATCTTTGGTCAGTTGGGAAAAAGTGTGCACTCCAAAAAGGGCGGGTGGTTTGGGGATAAGGAGAATCACCTTGCTAAATAAATCCCTAACTGCTAAAATTGGATGGAATCTCCTCGAAGGCTCTAAATACTGGGTGAAGATTTTCCAAGCCAAGTACTTGAAGAACAAGAATCCAAGTTGTTTTCTCTCTATGTCTAACCTACCTAGTGGTTCTGCTTTATAGAATCACCTTGTTGAAATAAAAAAATGTGTTGAAGCTAGGGGTTAGAAAGAGAATCGAAAATGGGAAAAATATTGACTTTTGGAAGGACCCATGGATTGAGACTTCTACCTTGTCTTCAATTGATGAATTGAATCCTCTCAAACAAAGCCTAACTAGAATTTGTGGAAAAAAGGTTTTAGACTATGCTAACAGAGAAATTGATGAACCTAACTGGAAGGAGCTCAAAATGCTATTAAGGAGGGATATTTTAAGAGGTCAGAGACAAATCAATTGGGATCCAACCCTGTTAAGGCTTCACAATCTAATTGGGGAGGCTAAGTGGTTTGATAGAGAAAGGGAAGATGAATGGTTATGGAAGGGTAGCTCTTCGGATCGTTTCTTAGTAAAATAGACCTATGAGGAACTGGTTAAGCCATTGGTGGATATCAGAGATCATCTTTGGGAAAAGGTGCGGTTAAAGAACTTGGTTCCTAAAATTAACAGTTTCTGGTGGGCTACTTCACATGGAAAAATTCTTACAATTGACAACCTGGTAAGAAGGGGATTCCAATTAGTTAACAAATGCTCTCTTTACAAGCAGGATGGGGAGTCAATTATGCACATCTTCTTTCACTTCCAGTTCTCTAGAGGGGTTTGGTCCTTCTTCCTTTCGTTGCTCTCCACTGACTGGGTGTTTTCTCACTCAATGCAGTTGTTTATAGAAAGCTGGTCAAATTGCCCCTTTTCCCATAATGTTATTGTCGATCTTTGGAACCAAGTTCCCCCCTTTTTTGCCTGGGGAATATGGAAGGAAAGGAATAACAGGATATTCAGGGAAGTGGAGAGAAGTAGTTATGAGGTTTGCATGGTTATCAAAACACAAATTAAGTAAAATATGGAGGTAGGAAGATACAGTTTCTCCAAAGTTTTCCCTAACTACAAAGAGACAAGGGTAAAGCAGATTTGGGGTATTAGTAAGGATCTTACTAACTTCAATTGGACCAAGATGCTAACTAGAATTTCTACAATGTGGACCCCTCAAAAATATTGGATAAAGTGTAACTTTGATGGGTGCTCCAAAGGCAACCCGAGAATAGCAGGGGTAGGGGGTTTGCTCAGAAACCACAAAGGGGAGTGCATAGTGAGCTTTAGTGTTAACTTGGGTGTTTATTCCAATAACAAAGCTGAGGATATGGTTGTTTTAAAGGGCTTCAAGACCCTTAAGGAGTATGAATTTAAAAATGTTATCTTGGAAGGAGACTCTAAGATTATTGTGGACATTATCAATGGAGTGGCTACACCACATTGGGAGCTAAAAAATATAATTGATAAGTGCCTAGCCCTGAAGAGTTATTTCACCAACTGTAGGGTCCAACATGTTTACAGAGAAGGAAACAAATCTGCTAATCGTGCTACCAACGAGGTGCTGATGTGTATGGAGTGGACCCGTTGGATAAATAATAACATGTTGAAGTCTTTAAGAGATATGATTTTAAATGAAAAATTTGAATATGATTACAATTTACAAAGATGAAGTTTTGAAGTTGTGCAGGAAGCATGGGAGACCTTATGTTTTTAAAGGCCTATAGATTAATGATGTTATTGGGGGTATGATGTTGTATTTGATGATCTCATTCGAAGGTAAAATTAATCATTTTTTCCTTCCCAAGGCGATCAAGGATCACATGGATATTTTTAAGTTGAGAAGGGATGTCAATTCTAATCATGCCAATATGCCTAATTTCAGCCCTCCCCATAGTTATAAAGATTTGCAAGGTATGAATATTAATGTGATGTTTATTACTTGTAGTAAAAATGATGAGATCATGGTATCGGGAATTGTGATGTCGGATTCCCCTAAAAGAAAATTCTGGATTCCTCATTTTTTATGGGTTTATTTTGTTACTTTGAGTAAGAGTGTTTTTTGAAACACGGGTAGAGAGCCGAAGAAATGGGAGGTTATGAGGAATAGCTTGTAGAAGCCAAAATTTTTGTAGAGTGTAAAAATAGGTGGGCCGAGGAAGCGCATAGAACCTCCTAATTGCCAGGGACTTAAGCAAAATGTGGACTTGTGGAGCTTATTTGAAAATGCAGGCATGGTTCCTTTCTTTGAAACTATGAAGGGCTACAATGAGAATCTAACAACCAAGTTCACTAATTCGTGGAGGAAGGGAAGTGTTGCTTTTAGAGCTGTCAAGTTCAAAGTGACGAAAAGTTTTATAGTGGAAGCAATTGGATTATAGAATCAAGGATTAAAGGTGGCTAAGAAGAGTGGGGATGACTACCAGAAGTTTGTGGACAAGTTTTTGCATGACGGGGAGAATCTAAAACATTTCCAAAATGGGTATGCTAGGTTAGAGCTCCAACCTCCCTATGCTCTAGTTAGTTTATTTGTCATGAGGTATTTTACATTGGAAGGAAGATACATGTTTGTACATGCATCCCATTTCTGTTTGCTAAATCATATTAGGCATGTTGAAAGAATTAATTTACCCTTCTACTTATTGTCTTCTCTGCAAATTAATATAGAGAAGGGTGCTAGCGTCCCCCTACATCAAGGATTGATGCTAGCTCTGTATAAGCATGCTCTTGCACTTAACCCTCATGGTAACCCTCTATTAGATAGAAATGATAATCCTAACCACTTTGATGGAGACAATGAGGAACCCCCTGCGAATGATATTCTTGCTAAGGTACCTAATCCATGTCTGCCTCCTTAGTTGCTGCTAGGAGGGTGTTAATTCTAGCTAAGAGCCCTTCCCCTTCTACAAATGTTTCAAACCCCTCAACCCCTGCGACTCAAAAAATTTCTGGTAAATGTGTTATGGAGACTGAGCTTGTGAAGGCTACTTCAGAGAAGAGAAAACACTCTCCTCTTCTCCTGGACTTACCAAAGGTGAAGAAGATTAAAAAAAATTTCAATCCTCATAATGAAGTCATTAATATTAGCAAAGAGGGTGTGCAAAGTGAGGAGATGAAAGAGAACATGCAAGGGAAAGGTAGTGGAGGAAGTGGTGGTCGTAGGTCAACTCACTTGGCTAAAGTTGCTTCTAAGGAAAAGAAAGGAAAACAAAAAATCATTGTGTATGAAGAGGAAGACCTGGAAATTAAAGATTTTGAAGCCTAGGTGGATGAAGATTAGATATGGGGGAAGAGGAATGAGAAGAAGAAAAGGAAGATGATGAGGAGGAGCAAACTGAGATAGAAGAGGATCAAAAGAATGTTAATTTGACTATTCAGGATGAAGGAACTATTGGAAATGAGATTACTATTGATGACTCTAGCATAGATTGTATGAAGAGAAAACTAACTTATTTGTAGGTTCAGGTGGATGATACAGAGAAATCCTTGGTTATGTTGATGAAGGTGACTAATAGGCTGATGCAAAGAGCGATGATGGGTGTTGTTTCTAAACAAACAAAAATAACCAGGAAGCTGAAAAACTGGGAAAGTCTAATGAATTAAAGGTGCTGGACGATTTAGAGGGACCTGACTGGAGGGAGTACATCTCCCTCATTGGTGAATATGGGGACCTGTTGATAAAAGACAAGTAATGACTTTCTTTTGATGTTGTTTAATGACTACTATCCTCTTTTTGTCTTTTTGCTTCCAAATTTTAGACTGCTATTTTATAATAGCCTTGTTATGGTTTAGGACTACTTGGTATATGGTGGATTTGATCAATGGCCTATGTAGTTTTAAGTACTCTTGCAAAAACTTCTTATTTTTTTATTAATTCTGGCTAGTCTATGGTTATGGTGTTGAATTATGGCTTACATGCCACCCTGGTTACTGTTTTATGATGCTAATTGGTGGTGTTGTTTCCCACCTTGTTTCAATTCATTTTTTTTTAGTTGTAACCATGGGATCAAGGCCCTTTCCTTTCTTATCTAATAAAAAAAAAATGTTGCAAGGTTGAAATAACATAAACCCCATGTTGCTTATAGTTCTTTATACCAGTATCAATTGAATGCAACAAAGGCATGGGCTACAAATCGTGCATCTCATATCACACCTCAATGGGATGAATGGAACTACAATCTACCCCACTTGACAAACAAAACCTATCTACATAAACATTTACATCTGATTTTCTTATTTTAAAGGATGAAAATATACTTAAAATATTCAAAATATGTATACACTCATTATTGAACTATATAACTTAAAAATATATATCTATACTTTATCAGCATCTCAGTTCACAAATGTTGAAGCTTTTTCAAATTAAAGAGCAACCTGAGTTCTTTATATCTCGTCATTTCTTTGCCAAACAACAGGCATCAAGGGCAAGATACAAGGAATTGAATACATAAAAAAATGTCTATTCTTCCAACTTAAAAGGAAATTTCTTTTTTTCTTCATTTGCAGTATTGTATGAAGTTTGGATCATATCACACAATCATGCTCCATGAAAAGCTAAATTTTGCACACACTCAAATTCATGAGAACAACAACATAAATAGGAAGCTATTAGATATGGCTACCATACCACTACAAATATTCACCCAAATTATATACACTTATTGACTCTAGCAAGTAATGGCATGTTCTCTCTACAAGATAAGGAATGGAAACTGTTTTGGGATGTTCAATCACATCCTAATTGAAACAACCTTTATAGTCAACATAAAACCATTAAAAATAGTAGAAAGAACATATAACATGCCCAGTGACAAAAACTTGAAATCTAGATATGTTTTTGATTAGAGGGTAAACAGGTTTTGAATGGACCTGAAACCATTTACAACAGGTTTTGAATGGCCCCGAAACCATTAGGTTTTAAGGGGACTCGAAACCCACACCAAGATGAACAAGCTGCCCAAAAGATAGGTTCAAAAACAATCAGTAGTGAAATAGGGAACCAGCAAGCCAACAACCGACCAAAAGCCAACAGGCTGCCCAAAAAAGAACCAAGATATTACATAGATCTTGACTTCATTGGTTTTGACGGGACCAACAACCCACTACAATCCCTTGATCCAAGTTTTGGCAGGGACCTTAAACCCGAGAATATAGCTTTCAAAAAGTAGATCAGGAACAAAGCTCCAACAGTCGAGGTATCGAAGCCCATCGAAACACCCTTTCCATCTCTATAGGAAAGGTAACCACAAGTGCACAAAGCTCCAATAGATTTCATTGGGAACCATCTATTCTCTCCACCTCTATAGGAAAGAAACCCGAGCTCCTCCATACCATCGTGGCTACAACATCCATTAACCTTGAGAGTGAACACCTCAGAGATCAACTTGCTTTTCAAGATATCCACCTCAATAGAAGATAAAGAAAAGAAGACAGTAGGAAGGCCCACTTCAACTCCCATTCAGCCATAAAATAGGGCTTCATCAGCCCCCTAGCAACACTTCCAGGCATAACCAATAGCATCCCACTCCACCTCTATAGGAGAAAGGTCACTTCTAGCCACATCCACCTCCCCCTCAATAGAAGATAGGACCACCTCCATAAGAGAGACCAGAGTAACCCAAAGATGCACCAAAAGAGGCTTAAATAACACAGCCATGGAACCAAGAAGGTGAAGAACAACAAAACCCTCACCACAATGAAACCCAGAGGTCAAAAGATGTAAATAGAGGAAACCAGACCTATAGAAAATTTTATGAAGTACATTATTATTTTATCATCATGAACTACAGATTGGAGTATGGTCCTATCTAATGGGACAAAACAAAAAGTATAACTTAATTCGGCTAGCTTGAAATTATTCAATTAGATGTTGCATAGTAGATTAGTTTTCAAAGGAAACATGTAGATTACAGCTGAAATCCCACTATAAAAAGCCACCAAATATCAACCATTTTTACCTTACATATAGGATGTTGAGGATCTCTCATGTTTACCAATAGGTTTTCCCATTTCAGGTCAAAGCACACAATATTCTTGTCATGTAGGTATTCCATCCCAAATGTAGCATCCATGGAAGTTATTATTTTCTTTCACAGATCAATTCTCTTGTAAAAGGTCTAGTCCTTTTGTTTGGAAGTTGAGGGTTAGTTGTCCAAGGAATGCATATTAGACCTGTACTTATCCTTCCTTTGAAAGACTTGTTTGAGTGATCCATTCATCATGTACTTTGTAACTATTTCCAAAGCTCCCCTTGGTCCATCTAGCACAACACCATAAAAAGAAAAAACATTTGAATGATGCAATTGTGCAAGCATGTGAGCTTCCCTCCAAAAATCAACCCTTTGAGAATTAAAAAATAGCTCATTTAGCCATGCCCTTAACATCTGCACATTGTAATGGTTAAAGCTTGCAATTTAATCCTTATGTACATCATAAGCTTTGATATTGCAATTTACCTTTCTTGTAACTTCCTATAGATGCACCTCTGTCACATTCATGTGCTATATATATATGTTCTTATCTCTTTTTCATGATATTACAATTTACCCTTCCTATAACTTACTATCAATGCACCCCTTGCATATTCATGTACAAACACTAATTTGAATATAAAAGAAACTCTTTTCTCTTTATCTGCAATATAAATCTTAAATATATGTTCTTTGCTCTTTATCTACAATTTAATCCTTATGTACATCACAAGCTTTGATATTGTAATTTATTATTTTTCTTGAAACTTCCTATTGATTCACCCCTGTCACATTCATGTGTTATATATATGTTCTTAGCTCCTTTTCATGATATTGCAATTTACCCTTTTCTAAAACTTAATATCAATGCACCCCTTGCATATTCATGTACAAATGCTAATTTGAATAAAAAATATACTCTTTGCTCTTTATCTGCAGTATAAATCTTAAACATATACATCACAAGTCTCTCTTGATATTGCAAGTTACCTTTATCACATTCATGCATTATATATATGTTCTTAGCTCTTTTTTGTGATATTGCAATTTACCCTTTCCTATAACTTACTATTGATGCACCCCTTACATATTCATGTACAAATGCTAAATTGAATAAAAAAGACTCTTTTCTCTTTATTTGCAATATAAATCTTAAACATATACATCACAAGTCTCTCTTGATATTGCAATTTACCCCTACAACTTCCTATCAATATGCCTGTCACATTCATGTATGATGTGTTCTTGCTCTTTTTCTGCAATATAAATCTATATGTACATTTCTATAATTTCCAATTGATTGCCATCCCTCGAAATTGCAACACTAAAGTATAAATATTAACTTGAGAAATACAATTATTAAAAGTGATATGATAAATTGCAACCATCAACAAGTCATTAATAAGGACAGTGATTAATATAAGGAAATAGTAAAATAGTAATAAAGATTAATTAAAAATATTAACCGGAAATGATGGAAAAAAAGACATGGCCATTTAAAAGACATTTCTTTTCAAAGAGATGTGCCCCATCATATGGATACATATAGGAAGGTGGGGTCATTTTGAGGGGGGAGATGGACAAGAATAGAAAAGGAGGGAAAAAATACAATGAATATTTCTAATTGAAGATATGTACTCTTAAATTAGTAGATAAGTGAATAGTGAGTCTATTTATACTATTATTAACATCATCCTTTTCTTAAAGGAATATCTTCTAAATATGAAAAACAGATCGAATAGAGAAATAAAAGTGCTCTCAACATATATTAGACAATCGAGCAATCTGCAACTCTAGTATATCAATCAGATTAGAAATATTATTAGATTACAACAACGTTATTCAATTGTGGTATGCAAGATAATAAGAAGATTGTGTGTGTGTGTGTGTATATATATTCTATAACAAAATATATAGTCTATCAATTCTTTGTGATGATAATAATTAATCTGTATAATCATTTATTTATTTGAATCTCCTATAAGCAATCATGAAAGGGTTAGGGAGGAACCTCTATAAGGTCAGTAGGTGCATCTTCCCCTTCTAAGTAGCCCACTTCATGTGGGATGGACAAGAGTTCCGACCCCTTGGGGCCAAGAGGTCAAGTATGGACACTCCATGCTCTTGGGCTTAGATGTGGTGAAGTTAGTGCATCTTCCCCTTCTAAGTATCCCACCTCATGCGAGATGGAAAAGAGTTCCTGCCCCTTGGGGCCAAGAGGTCGAGCATGGTTACTCTGTGCTCTTGGGTTTAGATGTGGTGAAGTTAGGGATCCCTAACATGCTTCCTCTCTGACCCCATCATGGTGGACTATGTGAATAACACTATTGATTCTTGATTCCTTAAATGATCTATTCAAATGGATTGAATAGATCATGGGCCCTATGAGCTCCATAGTTTCTTCCTTCTCCCTCTCTTTGCTCCTTAGACTCTGAGTTTGAATGAAAATCTCACATGCACTAGCACTTAAACTAGACCACTAATCTATTTCTCGTAAGAATCTCGTACAACAAAGGAAGTGCCCTAAAACCTCAGAGTACCAGGCATTGATGTGAGTCAATATATATCACCCAAATCATTATTTGACAATTTTCTTGTAACATCATTAGAAAATATTTCCAAATTCTGCATTCTTCATATTTTACCTAAATGTTTCAACTAATCAAACATCAAATTTGTTTTTGCAAATAAAAAACATTTTATTAAGTGTTGAATCATTTACTACTTTTGGTTATATTCACCAATTTTAGTTTTCAGCCTTGTTGAGATGCATACAAAATAAGACATTATGTTTTTGACTTTTGCACACAAAATTGAGGATCAAAATCCTTTTTTTGAAATGTTACAGATACATTATTCATGTGATTAAAACTTAACTATATTTAAAACATAAAATAATAGCAATGTGGGTTATTGTAAACCTTTATTTTGGTGCTTATAAAGAATTTAGCACTCACAAAAACCATGAACATTCTAATGTTTACTAAGAAATTACTTTCTCTCCAATTATCCTCTCCAAATAAAGGGTACAAGACAAACTTTCAATGCATGTCTCAAATTGGATTTCTGTCTGTTACGTACTTCTCAATGATATAGAAATTTTTATAATTTTTTTAATACATACTACTATAAAAATTCTCATAAATTAATTGCTATGTAAGAAAAAATTGTATTAAACATCCAATCATAAAAATCCACTAGCACGATTGGATCTGGGATCTTTCACTGGACAACAAAAAAATATGTAAAGACAATTCAAAGGCAATGGAAGAGTAGATTAAGCTTTTCCTGCCTATAAGTGAAGACAAAAAAATGGTATTGACATTAGCAATCTTCCATTTCATTTTAAAATTTGGATTATGCCTTGCCAAGGAGAATGTGTCATATGAAACTAGAGGCTAGGGTATCATTGTTTATGTAAAATCATCACATTGGTCATCCTATCTAATTTCTATAGAGCATTTAGTTTACACCTTTTGAATTTTTTACAACATTTCTTTTAAAAGAAAAGACTAGCCAATAAGAAAAGGTGCATTGTGCAGATTAAAATTCAAACAGTTTGGTGTTGGACATACACAACAATATAACCTTGTAGCTCACGATCAACTCAAAAATGCGAATGAAAATATTTTTGAGCCTGCAGTTGTGCAATTGTCCCCATGTGAGTTCAGAATCTACTTGCAAGCAATGCCTATAAAGAAAATGATAACATCATGAAATTCAAAAGTCATATTTTATATACCACCTTTGTGTAACCATGGAAAGCCAAAATATCTCTCAATTGCACCTCTTGAGAATCAAATAGCACTCGATGACTTGGTAGAGGTAGATTGTCAAGCATATTTGATGCAAAGTTTGATGGATCTCTAAAAAAGCGATTCGATTCATCCATGATCTGCTCTGTAATGCTATTAACATCTCTATCACTCATTAGTTATTTACTCCAATACATAATCCAAGACTACTATTTGAAAATAAACGTGGATTTATTCAAGAATCACTACTAAAAATGAAATCTATGTTAAAAGAAATAAGTTTGAAATAGAAAATGTAGGCAGAAAAAATACCTTGGAGTACAATCCAGGAAGCGCATTGTTAAATTTTTGTGCATTGATGCATAATAAGGAGTTGTGTGGCAAAGCATTAAAAATTTCACACTCTGTACATGGCCCTTGTTTTCCTTCTTGGCTAGATAAGTTGTTACAACTTCACTCCCTCTTTGTCTGATCACAAGTATGAAAAGATCATCCCTTCCTGTATTTTTGAAATATAATATTTTCAATCACTAGAAGGAAACAAATACCTAATGCACTAAGCTCATATATAAAGCTGTTGGAATATTTGATTGGGAGTATTGGCAAAACAAACCTACCAAAACAAATAGGTAAAATATGATGAATAAAAAAAATAGGTTTCTAAAATCATTAATCCAAATCAGAAGCCCAGTAGTCTGAACGCTTTCCAAGTTAAACCTTACCAAATAACATGAGATTGGCACATAGGTCTTTTTTAAAGATGATTCACAATAAATCTCATATTACCATACCTTCAAAATTTAGGTAATTTGAAAGAATGAATTGGATACCTAAGCAACTAAATGCTAGAGGTTGTAGCCCAATGTTTTCAACACAAAACAATAAGTAGCATTGGTATTTGCTAACTATGGTTTCCAAAGATTGACCATACTATTCTCAAACTGATATTGCCACTAAACTCTCTTATCTATGCCATTTTAGTCTGAAGAGTGCATAATTGAGAAAAGGTTAAAAAAATATGTTAACTAATTTATACTCATTGTTGGTCTTGTAAGCATGTTTCTTGCTTTCTGGAGGAATGAAAGGAGTATATAGAAACAAGTATGAGGATATCATATTTATTACTTGCAACATATTTCCACAGTTGTGTTTGTCAGTATGAAAGGCATGGGTTTATGGATGACCCAATCACCCTCTCCCCATAAAGCTACAAGCAAAAACAAGTAAATTTTACAACACCTAGGATTTTTGTCTCATCTCAAGGGAGTTCATATGGTGAGTAACTTTCAAGGCGCAATGCACATCCCTTGCATCAAGTGTGATGCCAATAAAAAATCAATCATAAAGGGTGGGCCTCTAACTAGTTTGTCTTTGAGTCAAAACTCA
Organism: Sequoia sempervirens; assembly: GCA_007258455.2. Lineage (NCBI taxonomy): Eukaryota > Viridiplantae > Streptophyta > Pinopsida > Cupressales > Cupressaceae > Sequoia > Sequoia sempervirens. The sequence goes on along the minus strand of VDFB02000017.1, from coordinate 441,926,586 downwards.
GGGACTTACCACCTCGCGAGCATCAAGCAAGCCACTTAAGACTTTAACCACTCCTACTAGGGGCACTTATACTCAAAGGTACCTCCCTTTATGAATAGCATTGTATGGCGAAGGCTAATGGTAGTTTAGACTTGAATTTCATCTCATCCTTTTATATAGTAGCCCAAGGGAAAAACCGCTTTGGGTCACCAATGAGTTCTCTTTACAGATGTGTCTCAATTGGCAGGCCCTACTAATGACATAGCAAAAGCAAGACAAGCACAATGTTTTTGATCTCCAAGATCATTCAAGGTGCGAGGAGAGAGCATACACAATGTACTTGGCTCACACTAGCAAGAGTTCATTAACCTTAAACAAAAACAAAATGTATAGTGTGATAATGCAAATTTCAAGAGGTGTTTTTGATTCCCAAGATCACCCAAGGTGTGAGGGAAGAGCATACACACCTCAAAACAAGAACAATATCACAAGACAATGAAGACAATGGTTCTTTTTAATCCCCAAAATGAAATGTGTGAGCTGCAAAAGACACTTGATGCAAGTTTATTTTTTTTAAGCCAATGAATGTGAAATGCAAGTTCTTTTTAAATCAATGAATGAAAGATGCAAGATTGTTGTTCTTTTTAAGACCAATGAGTGAAAAATGCAAGATTGTTGTTCTTTTTAAGACCTATGAATGAAAGATGCAAGAATTTTGTTGTTTTTAAGACCAATGAGTGAAAGATGCAAGTTGTGGTTAATTTTAAGCCAATGAGTGTGAATAAACCAAAAAGTATTGCAAAATGATCCTATCTTAGCCAAAATCAACAAGAAGTTAACAATTCTAAATGCAAATGTCTCCTCCAACCTAAGCCACACGTTGCAAACCAGGAATTAGTAAACTAAAAACCCCTACTCTATCGAGTGCAAAAGCATGAAACTGAAAAAATCCTAATAAAAACCCTAATTCTTAAAAATAGGAAAATGTGATGCAAGAAGTCACAGTTGCAGCTCATTGGTTTAGAACAGATGTGGTGCAACAAAGAGTAAATAAGGTGTTATGAATTTCAACTTTGGCGAATGGTCGAAATCAAATATGGTGAAGTCGCTAGCAAATGCGTCATAGAAACCTGGAAGCTACAAAACACTTAAATTCGATAAAATTTTACAAAACCTGAAACATATATGATGCAATTATGATGCTAAGATGCTAGAATAAAACTAGAGAATTGAAAAACAATAGAAAAACTTGAAAATATATTGAATAAAATGATTTTTCGTATATCTAGAAATATGTGGCATTCAAAATAGCGATTGTGGTTCTCTGGCTTTTTGCAAATGCATTGCTCGGGATGACAATTGTGGTTCAGACCTGAAACTCACAATTTCTAAAAATTTCTTCCAAATCTGGTTAGTTCACGTCAGGTTCATCAATGTAGATTGGGGAAAAATCAAGGTTAAGGTTATAAATCATAAAAACTAAAACCAAAAATCCCTAAACCAAAAATAAAGTACAATCCAACATAGAAACATAAAACATAAAGTAATATTACCTATCCCATGGTTGATGCACCTCCATTATCCTCCATTTTGCTTGATATGCTTGATTTCCCTCATATTTGAGTATGCAATGACAACTTAATGACAATGATAGAAAAATATTGAAGATTGTACTTAACTCCTTAAGTGTACTTGAACTCAATTTAAGGTTGAAATGACAATGATAGGTGTCTTTTATAGAATGCCAAATGTGAATGAAGGGCTGGGATTAAAAGCTAATGAGATATGACAATCAATGGCTAAGATTGAAAGTTGTAGTATTGATGTAGGAGCATCAAAGGTGTAAGGGAAATCTTGCATCAACCAAAAACAAAAGTTTGTTTCTTTTCAATAAGGGCTAATTGGCTAAGGTTTGCTGAACATGAGAATGGAGTTTGTGTCTGATGTGTTGAAGATGTGCAAAGTTTGAGTTTCAGGCCTTGGGCTTATTGTTTATCGTTTACCAGAGATGAAGGAGTTAGTCAATTTTCCTCTTAGTTTGATGGGGTTTTGGACTTCAGGCTGATTGCTTACTTGTTGTTGAAGAGGATTGGACTTTGGGCTTTGGAGTTGCAATGTGCGCTGATTGAAGTGGTGTAAAGCATATGTGGAAATCCTGAACCCTAACCCCCGAAAGTGAAGAAGCAAGAAGGTTTCGAGAGGTGGTGATGAGGCTTACACCCTACAAGAAGACAGTAACCAAGATGATGGACGAGCGAACTCTGACCTCCGACAAGCGAATGTAAAGTAATGTCTTCAGGTTTTTGTCGTTCAGTCTAAGCTCCTTTATGCACTTCATGAAAGCGGTATGAAGGAATTGAGACTCCCGACTCTCGATGGTAAGGGAGAATGAAGTCACTGAAAATTATGGGAAATCTTTCCAGAAGCAAAATTTGACTTGGTTGATTGACGTAGATTGATGTTGTGACACATGGTGCGAAATGATTGGCGGATTCACGTCGTTATTTTGAATCACAAGGGATTCAGGGTTTTAATCGAATAATGATGTTTTGAAGTGCGGCAGCTAAATTCTAATGCTACTCATGGTGTGAATCATCTAAGTCAATGGTTGCATGAATGATGGAATAGAGGAGGAATGACCACTTTAGTAATGTTAATGCTACAGGGAAGTCGACGGTGGTGCTAAGGAAAGCAGGGGCGACAAACTTTAATGTAGATTTTGTTAGTAGGAAGAAAAGAGAAAAACACATGGAATGAGGGGAGGAAAAAAACACATCGAACCAGTGAAAGGGATAGAAATGATCAAGGATCGAGAAGATTTCTTGCTGTGAAGGCACATAGGTTGAAGGAGAGTTAGCTCCAATTTGCAGACTGTTGAAATCAAGAAAGCCCATATGATGGAGAATGTAGCAATGCAATGTCATTTTTTATTACAGTAATAAACAAAGACTTTGTTTCTCTCTTGCATTCTCGTTTAGTGTTTCCTTATTGTAGTTGTGAGTTTAAAATTTGAAAGGGGAGTACCCTACATAAAGTATGAAATAGGGTTAAGACTAGGTTAAGGATGGACAATTGAGATTAAATTACAAAATAATTCAATCAAGGGTAGAAATCAAATGAGATGTAAAGAGATAAGAATGACACTGATAAAGAGGTTGGCATAAAAAAAGAGGTTGTTGAAGAGAATTAAATAATTAAATAATTATTTAATTTAGGAGGGAAAGTGAATAATTAAATAATTTAAACAATTATTTAATTATAGAAGACATGTGAAAGTTGACTTTTCAATTAAATAATGATTTAATTTAAAAAGTAGGAGAAAGAAAAAATTAGTAAGTTATTAAATAAATAAATTTTATTTAATTTATGGAAAAAAAGGATAGTGAATAATTAAAAAAATGAAATAATTATATAATTATAGTAAAAAAGATGATAATAATTAAATAAATAATTTAATTATGGAGGAAAAAGATGTTAGTGATGCAATTAAATAAATAATATTTATTTAATTAATCAAAAGAAGAAATAAAATGAATTAATTAAATAATTAATAGAAAAAATATGACATTAGACAATAACCAAATAATTAAAATTATTTGAGTATTAAGGATGAAAGGGAGATTGGCAGAGAGAAATAGTGTTTGCAGGCCTAGGACAATTTTTAGTGTCTACATTCTTAAATTCAAACTATAACTAGAAATTGCACCTTAGTGTACAATGGGTACACCAAAGAGGTTTGGAAGGTTAATTAGGATAAATTTTGGTCTATTTTTTGCATACATTTGTGCAATACATGAGGCCAATTGGTAGCCATTTAGAAAATGATGTTTGTGTCACAAATGTCTCAACATGGAGAGAAGAGAGGAGAGGGAGAGATAAAGAGAGAGAGGGATAGATAGAGATGGAATAGTTAAATATATAGAGAGGGAGAAAATGAGAGGAAGATATAGAAAGATAAAGATAGAGATAGGAAGTGATATAGAGAGAGGTAGAGAGGGTGAGATATAAGGGTAGAGAGAGATGGAGAGATAATGAGATAGAGAGACACATATATAGAGAGAGAGGGGGGGCTATGAAGAGAGAGATGAGATAGAGAGGGAGAGGGATGGATGGACAGGGAGAGGAAGACATGCCTAGAGATAAAGGGGGAGAGAGGAAGATATATATATATGAGAGAGCTTTATGTCTATCTCCTCTATCTCTATGTTTCTCATTCTCTCTCAATATATCTTCCTCTCTCCCCTATTTCTCCTATACATGTCTTCCCTTCTCTCACCCTCTCTCTCTCTCTCTCCCCCCTATTTCTCTCTATATTTGTAAAGATTTTATAATTAACACGAATTATTTAATGTTATTGGTATTTTCTTTCTGTCATATAAAGAAGTGTTAAATTGATGGGTTAAGGTTCATTTTTTATATTCATCTTATAAATAAGATTGTTTTTAATAGAGTATTTGTATATTTTTTAGGTGACATCTTTTTTTGTTATGAATTCAATTCATGACAACTTATATTGTAATTAAGTTTAAATAATCATGAACTTGGAACACCTTGACAAATCAATTTTAATATCTATCATTAAATTTTGAGTCAAATATGGTATTTAATTATTTCAGTTTCCACATTTAATTTTTATTGAATATTTTCAATTTTCACTCTTCAACCTAGACCAACTATATGTAATATCACATATTCCTATTATCAAATTTTAAACTAAATAAAACACAATATACTTCAAATTTCACATTTAATTTCTATTTAATATTCTAATTCAAATTTATTATTCTAAATCAAATTTATTTTATCAAATATACATTAATTATTATTTTTCAAAATTAAATATATTAATGTATTACAACTAATTAGATTTCATTTAGAATCCAAAAATAAAAGGACAAGCCCATTAACATAGTGAGTAGGCCAAAACCAAGGCTTTGTTAAATTAAAATAAAAGGACAATCTCATGTAAATCAAGATGGAGTAGGTAGTGGGTGAAAAAACAATGGAAAAAGCATGAGGTCTTGAACTATTGCTATTCTCATCATCTCAGTTTTGTAAAGGAGGTCAAAAGCTCAATTAGCAAACCTTCCCTTCCTATACAACAAACTATGAGCTAAAACCACAATTAGTTACCAATAATAGGTTATGATTAAGATTTAATTAAGGTTAGGGTACAATTTGAATTCTAAGATAAATTTTGGAGTTAGGGTTAGGGAGATTGGGGTTATATTAGGGTTATACTTAGGACTAAGGTTAGGTTAGGCTTAAGATTAACAAATTTCAAGTTAGTGTGAGGGTTCTAGGATCAATTAAGGTTAGGGTTCATATAGGGTTACAATTACTATTATAATTCAATCACAATTAGGGTTAGGGTTGGGGTTAGCCTTTATTTATGCTTACATTTTTGCTAGGGTTATGGTTCATTTAGGTTAGGGATATGATTCACTTAGGACTAGGGTTATGTTTTAATTAGGGTTCAGATAATGTTAGGTTTTGATTAAGGTTAGATTTTATACAATTGATTAAACATAATATTATGTACAAAGTTTAATTTTTTATGTTATATAATTATATAATGGGAATTTATTTAGTATTATGATTATATTAGGGTTAGGGTTAGGGTTACAATTAGGAGTGAATTCGAGTTGGGGTTCAATTAGGTTTAGGTTTAGGGTTTAATTAGGGTTAGCTATAGGGTTCAATTGAGGTTATTATTAGGGTTAGGGTTTAATTATGGTTAGGGTGCAATTATATTTAGGTTAGGGCTTAATTCAATAAACCCTAACCCTAAATATTTTGGTGAAATAAATGGCAACAATGTCTTTTGACTCCAAATTGATACTGCCATCAAGGCTTCTCAAGGCCTTGAAGTCTCTCTGTAGAGACTCCTCTATTGTGATTAAGCCAGTGGACAAGAACTTGGGTCTTGTCATCCTAGACAAATCTTGGTATTGCAGCGAGGGGCTTCAACAAATTTTAGATTTCATAGTCTACTCTCTTATTTTAGATGTCCCTTGGTAGATAATCCATAGTAAACTTCTCTTTCTGATTGACAGGTTTTCCTTTTTTCTTAAAGGTGTTAGGAATTTTCTTTTACAAATTCATCTTAAAGAAAAGTTAGAACCTATGCCTTCTATCTTTTTCCTAAAATTCACAAACCCGCCCTCGTAGGTAGGCCCATTTTCTCATACTCTGGCTAATTGCTTGAATCTACATCTAAATTCCTGCATTATCTACTTTTTCCTATCCTGTTAAATCAAACAAACCACCTTTCAAACTCCTTATCTCTGCTCTGAGACCTTTAAACCCTCAACATTCCCCAAAATTGTATTCTATTCTCTTTTGATGTAGAGTCCTTATACACCAACATTCCTACTGCCGCTGGGCTTTTTGCACTAAAAGACATGGTTTCCCTTTACTTTGCTGAGCATAAGATTGATCATTGACTTATCAATTTAATCATGAGTCTGGCTAAATTAGTTCTTCACTATCATTATTTGGAGTTTTATGGTTTGATATACAAGCAGATTAGAGGAACAACTATGGGAAGTAATTTTGCAGTTGTCTATGCCTGCTTATTTTTGTGGCACCTTAAACGACAACTCTCCTCCATGGTTGATACTTCTCTTATTTTCTATAAGATATTCATCAATGATGCTTTTGGCATCTGGTCCAGATCCAAGGAGTCTCTTCAACATTACCTTTCTACATATCAAAGCCTCTACCCTGAGATCAAGATCAACCCTTGCATCTCTAATTCCCATGCAGTTCTTCTAGATATCTCCATCTTTAAGGGACACAACTTTAGTTCTTTAAGAATTCTCTCTACTTCTTATTTTTAGAAAGAATTAAGTGCCTACCAATATATCCCTTTCAGATCTTGGCACCCTCTGCATCAAAAGAGTTCCTTCATTGCTAGTGAGCTTTGACGGTACCTTCTTCGAGAGTCAGAGCCTTCAGGCTTCAATAAACTCAAGAAACTCTTCTATCAGAGACTTTGTGCCCGCAGTTATCCCAATAAATTCCTGCTTCCATGCTTCAGCAAAGTTTCTATGAAGGACAATTCAATGCTTCTTCATCAGGTATTTGTGCCCAAGATAAGAAAGAGGGCCCCCTTGGTCTTCAAACTTGACTTTTGTCACCTGACTAAGGTGATCAACTTGGAGGCCACCCTAAACCCTGAACTTTTTCGGCTTTGCCAAAAATTTCCCACTCTCGACCACATTTCACATCCATAAATTTGTTGGCATAATCCAAGACGACTTGGTACCTTCCTCACTAGAAGCATATTCACAAGTTCAAATCCGAAATCCATTGTAAAGTTAAATTAATTATTGTTATTTTAAGTTGTTATTAAAGTTTAATTTGTTTAAAGTTTTAAATTAAAGTCTATACTTTAATTTATTAAACTTTATTTTATTAAGCATTAATTTTGATAACTTTAATTTAAACTTTTATAACTTTAATCTTAACTAATAATTAGTAATTTTTAATTACTAGTTATCTATTAGTGATTTTTTGCAAAAAAATTGCTAATGAGTTTTCGAACTTTATTGTAATTTGGGTTTTTCTTTTTTCCATTGTAAGCGATTTTTTTGAATTGGAAAATTGCTAAGTTTTAACAGCTATTGATTTTTTCAATTTTGAAAAATTACCATCTTTTTCGATAGATAGTAATCAGAGTTTTCTTTTTCGAGTGTCAGTGGATTTGTCTCCACACACTTTTTATACTCCGTTTCTTCATGTAGTTTTGCATTCAAGTTCAACTGACGAGCCTTTGAAACAAGGCAAAACATGCTTTGAACAACTCTAATAAAATAATCACGTGTTTCTTATAATCTGTTGTTTCATTTCTTTTCTATCTTTTGGTTTCTTTTCCTCGCTACTAGTGAAAGTCATAATTTTTATTTATTTTTGATTAAGGAACTAGTAGGATTTGAAGGGACCTTGAAACCCTTAACAGTAAACAAGAGAAAGATACAACATCAAAAGGATCATGACAAAAAAAGACAGCTGCCATCAAAGAAGAAAACAAGGAACCATCCCAAGGAAACACAACAAAAAGCCAACAAAAGTCCAGCCATTAGGCTAGATTCCTGAGGATATCCGCCGCCTCTTGCTCGAGTTTGTTTATATTTAAAGTAGCTTTCTTAATCTCTTGAATGTTAACAAGAGCCTGGTCAACCTTCCTGTTCAGGTTCACTCTGGTTCTTTTACTTGGCCCCACGCCTTCCACCTGGCTTTCCTCTTTCTCAGCATCCACATACACAACAATCCTGACCCAATAGACATTTTCCAGATTATCAACCATTGTATTCATGGTCTTCGCGGTAGATTTTAAAATTTTGAGGCTCATTTCAAAAACCTTGTGGATAGAATCTTTTATGTTCTTCATCTTTTCCTCCATACCAGAAAGCTTGCCATCATGGTTACTCTTAAATTGTTGCAAATCCTCTACTGTTTTCTTGAGGCAATCCACCATGTATTTCTTTTCTTCCTCAGTCCATAAGTCGGTGGCCTTATCTCTATCTCTATTATTATTGTCATTCTTTTCAACCTTTTCCAATTGACTGTTCATAGCCCTCTGATTCAATTTAAGCTCCTTAATCTCAAAAAACATGAATCTGATTAACCGGAAGAAATCCACAAACCCATTACAAGTAATAGCAAGAATGTCATTAGGAAATTCACGTTAAGCTTTAAAGTAATGGTCATCTGCCTTGAGTTCACTGGGATAACGGGGCCTATCCTCTTTGTCAGTGGCAGGGTAGCTAGAGTATTCCGACGAGGGGGTCGACTGCGAATCATCCTGATTAGTATCATAAGAGAGATCCTCCAAGACCTTTCTCTTACCGTTCTCTTGGGGAGAGACACTAGAATTACCTTTCCCCTTAATTGCAACCCTTCCCATGGAAGAAGGGGTCTGGTGGGACAGAGCTGGCATAGCTTTGAAATGTTCATAGATTAAAACAAGCAAACCCTCATGGAGAATAGATTGCCTGATCGGATTTTGACTATAGTTCTGAAGACTAGCATTCAGAGAGGTAGCAAGATAGAAAGGGAAAGAAACCCTAACCTGATGCCAGAAATGGTTGAGGAGCACAAAATGGTACCCAAATACCCTATTGTAATGACCATCCAGGGTAATGTAATCCATAAGCACTTTCAACACCTTCCTCCAATGCAAGATGATCTTCATTGAATCATAACTACTTTTGGTATTCCTTCACAAATCCTCCTTTTCCTTCTTTGTCTTCAAATTTTTTTGCACAGCCTGGTCGGAGAGTTTCCTGTCCCTATAAAACTTGATGCCCTCAATGGAAAGCCCCGTAACCTCAACAATTAACTGCTCATCAATAGCAACCTTTCTCCCAGACAAATTAATCTTGCCATCCTTCTATTCCTTGGCAAAAAAACTAGTGACGTTCAGGTCCCAACCATGGAGTTTTTTGATATAATTGGTTATCCCGCCCTTCTCCGGCAGCTCCCAAACCTTAGTGTTACTTATTAGCTCCTCACAATCCGTCGGTTCCACCCTGCGGCACTCACCACCCATGTTGGTAGAACTGCATGCCTGTTCAGAAGACTCCAAAAAACCAATTAAGCTGGTAATCAAATACCCAGAAAGCATGCAAATCTTAAAAAATTAGAATAGTAATTAATATTGTTGTGCCTTAGCCAATGATGAATTATTGAATAGCTCGAGACTGCATGACAAGACACTCAACACCCATAATCATACGTTGGTAGGGGGAATTTGAACCTTCTTGTGAATTCGATCATACAATAATAAGGTAGTGACATTAGCCTCCAACTCATCACTCCTTTGGCACATCACCTTGTCCTTCGCCTGAACTCCCTTATTGGAAAAAAAGTATGCCACCATGTTAATTTCCCTATATGCATGGGAAATAAAGCATTTATCAAAGATACTAATAATCCCCTTGGATAGATTAATCCAATTCTCTATAGTCCATGAGGGTTTTTGAAGGCCCTTAATACATTGCATGATATTTTTCCAGTCCCCTTCAAGCCACACATTTTTAAAGTTCAACTGATGAACAAGATTCAAGACTTGAAACGCCCTTATGGCTTTAGTAATGTGGTTGGTCTGGGTACCCAAGGGGAGAGCCACCGCTGCAATAAAAAAACCATTCTCATCCCTTATCACTCCCCCACACCTAGTTGGCGTAGGATTACCCTTGACCGCCCCATCAAAGTTGATTTTTACCCAACCAGGAGGAGGGAGGTTCCAATGGATTCCATCTCTAGGCCCTTTAGTGGGTTTAAGAGGAGAAGAAATATCAACATTAATCTTCCAAGCATCAACAACTCTGAGCTCATAATCTTGGTATCTGACCTTTCCATTAGCCTTGATTTTGCTATTGAGCAAATTAAAATTCTCTCACAGCTCTGATAATTTTACCAAAAACAATTTGCTCTAAAAGAATTGAATCCCAAAAGATTCTATTGTTACGCTCTTTCCAAATGCCCCATGCGAGGTGAGGAAAAATGTATCTCCAAAGTAGATTCAACACTTGATTGCTAGAAGGAGCCTTCCATTGGCTATAAAAGTCCAAGATAGACCCAGGAAAAACCCAGCTAAGATCCCACAGTTGCAAAATCCTGCACCAAATGTCATAGGAAAAAGGACAAAGGAGAAAGAGATGTGAAGCTATCTCAGCTTCCGCATAGCAAAGATACCATCTGTTAGGAAACGAGAAGCCATGCTTACAGAGATATTCATTAGTTAACAGTTTATTCTGAAGAAGGATCCACACAAAGATGTTTACATTAGGTATAAGGTTGTGCACCCATGCCTTCACCCACACAGGAGAAGGGGAGGAATGATAACATGAGACCACCACCAAAGAAATAGAATAGATCCCTGAGGAGGACAACTTCTAGACCAAAGAATCCTCCTGGCCCCGCGAACTAAGCACAACAAAGTTAAGGAGAGACTGCAAGGGGAGAAGGTCTGGACTAATAGTAGAGATACCAACCCACTGATCATTCCTCCAATAGTCTCCAAAAAAGGTACCAAATCTAGCTTTGCACTCCTCCATATGATTTCTAAAGATAGGGATACTATAAAGAGGTTCATTCCCGATCCATTGGTCTTCCCAAAACAAGATTTTTTTACCATCTCCAGGTTTCCAAATAACACCTTTACCAACAAGATCCCTAGCCTTAATGACATTATTCCAAAGGGTTGAACCAAGAGGAATGTTCTGAGAACTAATAAAATCTCTAATGGAGTCAACTCCTCGCAAATATTTACTGTTCTAGATAGCATTCCATTCACGGGCATCAACAAAGGTTCTCCAAACCTATTTCACCAAGAGAGCTTTATTAAAAACTCTAATGTTCCTCAGACCAAGACCCCCATACTTTTTGGGTTTGCACACATTATCCCAAGAAACCAGTGGAGTCCTCTTCTTCTCCTCAACCCCAGACCAAAGGAAACATTTTTTAATCTTTTTAATAATTTCAACAAACTTGGAAGGGATCTTAAAAAAACATACAACGTAAATAGGAAAATTTTGAAGTGAATCCTTTAGCAGCATAACTTTACCTGCTTGACTAAGAAGGGCCCCTTTCCAACCAGCCAACTTTCGATTAAACCTATCCATAAGAGAAATCCAAAAAGATTCTGGAGGTTTGGTTCCCAAAGGAAGCCCCAAGTAAATGGAAGGAAGAGAATTAACAACACAGCCTAATATGTCCACAATCTTCCTTTGCCTAGGTTCTGGGGTGTTGAAAAAGAAAAGAGAACTTTTTGTCCTGTTAATTTTTTGCCCTGAAGCTTCCTCATAAAGCATAAGGAAAATTTTTAGAGTTCTGGCTTCTCCAATTATTGAGCTTCCCATAAGAATGGTGTCATCAAAAAATTGCTGATGCAAACATGCAAGAGTAGTCGAAGATAGTTTTAACCCTTTCAAAATCCCTTCCATCACTTTTTTGTGCAAAATCCTTCCCAGACTTTCCGCCATCAGGGTAAAGAGAATAGGAGAAGCAATATCTCCTTGTCCAACACCTCTAGAGACTTTGAAAAAATGGGAAGGAGATCCATTGATAATGACAACAATGCTAGTAGTTGAAATCATTTCCCATATCAGCTGCAAAAATCTCTCTAAAAACCCAAAAGCTTTTAAAACTTTCATCAAGAACTCCCAATCCACCCTATCATAGGCCTTAGACATATCCAACTTAAGTAAAAAACCTTGGTTTTTCAAGACTTCTAAAGAATGGATATTCTCATGAACCTTAATGATGAAATCCAAGATCTGTTTGCCAGGGACAAAGCCATTCTGCTGAGGAGAAATCAACAACAGGAGAACCCCAAGAAGCCTAGTGGTAACCACTTTAGAAATGATTTTGTAAAAGGAGTTGCATAAGCTAATCGAGTGGAAGAAATCAAAAGCATTAACACCAGGGAACTTGGGGATAAGAACAATAAATGTAGCATTAAGCTTTTTCAACAATTTCCTGGATCCAAAAAACTCTTTAACAACATTAACCACATCATCAACAACTATCTCCCAAAAGGCTTGGAAAAAGAACATAGGGAGCCCATCAGGGCCAGGGGCCTTATTACCTTCAAAATAAAATACAACCTTTCTAACCTCTTCCGGTGAGGGGATAGCAGTCAAAGATCTATTTTCATGCTCATTTAGAATGTTGGGGATAGCATCAATGAGGGTTTGTTGAGCATTCACATCCAACCTCTCTTATGTAGATAAAAGGTTAGCAAAGAACTGGATGGCCTCATTCCTAATCTCATCCTCCTTTTCAATTTTGACACCATTCTTCAAAATATGAGTGATACGATTAGATGCCCTGTGTTTCATAGTAGTCATGTGGAAGAACTTGGTGTTCTTATCCCCTGACAAAAGCCAAACCGATCTTGATCTCTGTTTCCAATATTCCTCTTCTTTTGATATAATATCATGATATTTTATGAGGATTTCATTTTCTCTGGATAGGAAGTGTCCCACATAACCATCTTTCTAAATTCTATCCTGAATATCCTTTAAATTAGATTGAATAGCGGACTTAGTAGCAAAAATGTCCCCAAAAACTTCCTTATTCCAAATTCGGACCTTGGTTTTGACCTCGCTGAGCTTTTTAGCCACCCGAAACATAGTAGTACCACTAACCTTTATATTCCACCAATCTGGAATGAAATTAAAGATATTAGGATGAGACAACCACATTCTTTCAAATCTAAAAGGGAAGTTTCTCTTACCTAACATAGAGTCAGCCACAAAAATTATAGGGAAATGATCTGAGCTAATTTTGGAAAGAGCATTTAAAGAACAAAAATAATCCTTCATCCAATTATCCAAAATTAAGGCCCTATCAAGCCGAACTTGGATAAGATCATTCCCATCCCTCCTGTTAGACCAAGTTTAGGTAGCACCCTTAAGGTCCACATCATGCAAACATTGGGAGTTGATACAATCCATCAGGTCCAATTTACTATCCATTTGTATTTGAGAACCCCCAAAATTTTCCGACACTAGCAATGGAGTGTTAAAATCTCCCATAATGATCCAGTTCTCATTAGGGAAGCATAACCTAAAAGACTCAAGTCTTTTCTGAAAACTCCTTCTCATAGTTTTATTGTTGCTGGCATAGATATTAGACATAATCTAGCTGAAATCATCTCTGATATGCCTGAATCTAGTAGCCACATGATTGGCATCTTCCCAAATCAGAGTACCATGAAGATGATCCTGATTCCAAAAAGTCACTAAACCTCCAGAAGCCCCCTCTGAACTCCTACCCTGCACACCACAATTCTTGAAAATATTAATCTTTTCCACTCTATCCTTAGGCATCTTGGACTCCTGAACAATTAAAATATCTTGTTTATGAGAATTGTTTAGCCCCCGAATATTCCATGACATGAACTTCATTTCTTTAATGGGGTATTGCTTCAAAAAATCTCCAAGATGGTTCTTTGAACCCCATCAACAATATTTTGGATACATTCTTATTCTCTATGCCACTTTGTTGATTTTCTACCCGAACTTCTCTGGACTCCACAATCCACTTTTGATCTATTTCTTGTAGAAACCCCCACCGTGTTGTTCCCTTTTTTGCTCTTCTTCTTAACTTTTGTATATGAGCTATCCTCATCAAGGTCTAGGTCCTCAAGTCCCATGAATTCTTCCCCATCCATGAAATCATCTTCAATAGAAAATTTATTGACCAGAGAATGCCCCATGCCATTCCTAACCTTACAGGTATCCACAAAAATCCCAAAAGTGGATTTCACAACCTCCAGAGAACTTTGAGAACCATCTTGGATAGAAGAATGAATGATCTTCTCCCCAACCTCCATAGAGCCCTCCACAAAGCCCTCCTCACCACTTTCTTTACTTCCTGCTTCTTGACCAAAACAAGATGTTTCCTCTGAATCCTCTGCTATAGTGTCTAGAACACACTTTTCTAAGTTCAAGCTTTCATCCTACTTTTCAATGCTCCCTCCTTCTGTCTTTTCATCCTCCCCTTGGGATCCCTTAGTTCTCGAGTCCAAAGCTTCTTTGTTATGATCATTACCATCTCCTTTTGGAACTTTGAGGTTGTCAGAACCTTTCAAAGGCTCTTCGACATTATTAGCTCCCAAACTGGGGTTTTGGCACTCCCCACTATTTTCCTGACCATCCCCAAGTATATTCTTCTTGCCTATATTCACATCTTCTAGGGGTTTCTCCAATTTTTTAGCCCTCCATATCTTGGTCTCCTTGGAAGCCATCTTAGCGTCAAGCTTAGACACATTGCTTGGGAATTTCCTTGCCCAATGCCTAGATTTTTTACAAGTAAAACACAAAAAAAGAAGTCTCATACTCTATAATCTGAACCCACTTTACAAGTTTTGACACAATTTCTATAGATGATAGAAAGTTAGTAGACTGAGTGATACCCACACAGATTCTCGCAAAAACCAACCTTTTTATGGATGAAGTCATGGCGTTTATGGATAACAACTCCCCAAAGGACCTGACAATTCCCCTAAAAACATCCTCATTCTGATACTCCAATGGTAAACCTGGTAAACAAACCCACATAGGCACTGCTTCAAAAGAAGCATCCGAGAAGTCCATTTTTGGGGACCACTTCTTAATAGCCAAGGATGACTTGCCAATGGCCCAAGGGCCACTACACAGAATTGCTAGCTTGTCCTCTTCGCAGGAAAAAGCAAAGGAGAAGAAACCCTTGGGAAGAGCCACAACCTCAACTTGACCTTTAGCTCTCCACTTCTTCCTTACAAAATCCCTAACCACTTCAATATTTGGTCTTGGGCCCATAAATTTTCCCACTAGCAATGATGCCATTAGAGAAACGTTATGATCAATCATTGGATCAGGTACAAGAATGGAATATGTCCCACTTGAAGGGATCAAAATATTTCCAACCAAAGGAAAGATTGACTTACCAACATGCTTGGTTCCAAACAGCGAAACCCACTTCCTCTTTGAATCCTCCAGTGACTGGTCTCTCGAAACCTTATCCATGCCTTGGTTTCCTAGACACCCGAACCCACTAGCCCTGCCATTTAGAGAAGAGCTAGAGGAAAAATTACCTTCTGAAGCCACCTTACCACTTGGGTCCCCTCGCTTCTCTGGGCCCTAGTCCTCAGAAGCTGCTCCCTCTTGCTTGTCGCCTGCATTCTCCCCTGCTACATCCCCAGAAAGACCACCCCCTGGCACAAACCCAACTACCTTCGAATCAAACACCTATTGCCGCCAGAAAATTCAAAACCTCGTTCCCACTCACCCATCGTGTATAGAATTGTTGCTAACATTATTAATTTTTAAATTTTTAAATCCTAACTTAATTTTTTAAATTCTTTTAGAAATGTTTTTTTTAAATCTTATTTGGAAAAATTTCAATATTTATAAATAATTTATTTTGTCAAAAATAGCTCATTACATTATTTTTTTGGAATTATTCTCTTTAAACATCATTAGTTATTTAATTAGATCATTATTGAATTTAATTAAATTAATTTAATCCAAATTTGTTTGACCAGATCATAATAGTATTTAATTAAATATTTGCATCACAATACATATATACATCAACATCCATAAACATCAAAACACACATTTATGAGAACCATAAAAAACTCTCATATGTGTGTGTATGTGAAGTAAAATATAAAATGTCCAATGTATACAACTCTCATCACCACTATAGAAAACTATGGTGTTTATAAAAACAATACAATAATATAAATATCTTCATCATAGAGCATGGGTCCCAGACACCCCAGGCGGCTAAGTTGGTGGTTGTTTGATAGAGGCTACCAATTGAGAGAATGTCCCACACAGTCTTTAATGCATCTTGCATACCTCAAAGCTCGCCCCTTAGTTCAATTATCTCCTCCTTGAGTGTGGTATTTCTCTATCTCATGGTTGTCACTTGATCCATGAGATCTTGTATAAGGTGATGATCAATATTGGTGGGGTAGTCACTTGTGCTCTATCCATATTCCCTTGTAGCTACTCAATGTAGCTCTATAGAGTGTCACATACCCTCTCAGTAATATCTTCTCTCATCATGACCTAGTATCACTCACTTCTAAGCGAAGTTATATCCACCTTGAGCTAGACTCTCTTTGTAGTGGCTTCCTAACACTTTGTTGTCATCTGAGCCTTCCACACCTAAGACTCCTCATATACAAATATAAGCTATGTTATGGGATCAAAAATCTCTATATATCGGTCAATGGTCGGATGTGGCTAGTGTGAAGCTCATACAAGACCCTCCAACTACACAACCAATACCATCTCATCTATAACTCAACCAATACAGTTGAGACACTCTTGTTTGTGTATTGTAATAGAAAAAAGTATACATTGTACCACATCACATATATAAAAATAATAATGTTAAGAGAATTTGATTCTAAAATTCTATTTTTAAGCATAAATAAATTAATA
The DNA here is from genome assembly GCA_007258455.2 of Sequoia sempervirens. Lineage (NCBI taxonomy): Eukaryota > Viridiplantae > Streptophyta > Pinopsida > Cupressales > Cupressaceae > Sequoia > Sequoia sempervirens. The sequence goes on along the minus strand of VDFB02000017.1, from coordinate 441,909,652 downwards.
AAATTCCACTTAGATCTTTGATTTTCCAATCAAGATCTCCAACAAGCATTGTTGTTGTAGGAGATATTCTAATTGACAAAGAAGGTAGTGAGGTTGGTCTTGTATTACTTGCCCTGCTCAACTCCCCTCTCTTCCTGTGTTGACACATTTGGTGCTACCCTCCTTTGCACATGAGGTCTATCCTCCTTTGTAGATCTCTCTCACTAGGAATCTCCTCTCTATTGGTGCTCTACTCTCCTTCCAATCCCTATACACTAGGATCACTTGGGATAATCCTTAGGAAAAATGAGGGGAAATCCTATAGTCTACCACTAGATGATGAAGCCATGGGTGACTACTACATCATCCACTGCCAAGAATTGATGTGCATCCTCCACTTTGCTATTTAGATCGGTCATAACGACATCTACGAAAGTAGGTAGGGAAATCTTCAACTCTAACTACATTGTGGTGTGATTGCACATAAGTCAATACAATAAGAGGAATCTACTACAAATATCTCATCACTCTTTGATAGTAGAAATATACAATAATATAATTGTATCTACCTACAAAAAGTACTGCATCCCAATCATTTTTTTAACAAAACTTGGCCATGCTATCATTTGTACATATTGTTAGAAATCTAAAATAGATTGAATAATCCAACAAACTTTTTAAGAGAAAATCAAAGTTACATAAACTGAAAAAAGATAAGAATGAAAACCAAGACTTTGAGAGATTATCCAATGTTTATGTGACAATATTGCATTAAGAGCTTCCAAGCTGAAAAGATACAATGCAAAAGATTGCAAGAAGATGCAAGAGTATGCAAATACAAGCTAGGTAGTGAGTTTATATAGAACATAGGAGAGAAGGTAGGTGGAAAATACAACCAATAGAAATCAACCACAAAAGGTGGAGATGGACCACCAAAAGTGGAGGATGCCACAAAAAGTGGAAAGTGGTTTCACCCTTTAAGGAAGGGGACACCACAAACTTATCTCCTAGTAATAAACTCACTTTATTATCCTAAGCAAGATTAATTAAGTGTGGGAAAAACCTAGGACTAAGGGAAAATAAATTAGCCCACTAGGAAAATAAAAACCTACACCAACACCCCCCCTTAAGCATAGATTAGGAGGATGGAAAAGATGATGGGTCCTTGAAAATGAGGCCATGTTAGGTACCCATGTACAAATGCAAAAAACTCTCTCACAAATGGAGAAAATGAGAAAACCGAGTGGGACAAAACTCCTCCCCAAAAGAGAGATGAATACAAAAAAGCTCTTAATAATACATGAGAAGGCCAAAATCCCATGTGAGGAAATAAAACCCCCCATAAGAGAGAAGAAGAGAGACAAGGTATCCCCCCTCAATGGTGAGTCTCTTGTAATGATAGAAGCTTGACATTGAATGTTGAAGATGATCCAATCTCATCAAACAACATTCCTCCCCTTAAGAAGAAACAAAAGCATGAATTTATGCAAGAGTTCTTCCCATTCTTGAAAGGAACATGTGGGAAGATAGATGATGTGTGATGTCTCTGAAACATGCTCAAGTGTCTCTGTATCGATGCTAAAAGCTAACACACTCCAAACAGACATTCTAGGCCATAATGTTGAAGAGAACAATCCATAATCTAGTAGAGATGAATGTAGAACATAAACCAAAGACAAAGATATCTCCTTTGAAGACAAAGAAGCCTCCTCCAAATGCTGTCCTAAAGTATCCACATTTATGTCAAATTGCAAGGGATGATCATGTAGAGAATGAATAAGAGGGTTAGAGTATTCCCTTGCAACAATTGAAGAAGGATCATCTTCATCAAAGAGAAGATGAATTTCATCAATGATGTCTCCAAAATCTGTAATATGAGACTCCACAAACATGTTTGAAATACCTATCAAGAAGTCATCACAAGTAACCATATATGAAAGATAATGAATATCCTGCTGCACTTAATCACAAGAAGCCATATTTGAAGCAACACAATCATCAACAACTGCAATAGTAGATGGAGGAGATGAAATACATGGCTCAATAGATGGATTTGATTTGAGTACTCCCAAGTTCAAGAAGCCAAATGTATCCTTTAAATCATGGTTCACACTAGAAGTGTGATCAACAACTGAAGGAACAATGCCACTATTAGAAGCAAAATCTGTAAAGGTATACAAGCAAGATGAATGATCAACCATCCCAGTAGAAATGATCTCTCTACTCTCCAAGTCTCGAATGATGACTGAATCAAGAGTGAACTCCACAGTTCTCCCATCTCCATCATGTGTAATATGATATATGGAAAGAAGATTGTTTGTCAAATGAGGAACACAAAAAATATTGGAAAGTGTTGTCCCCAAAACTAATAGACCCCTTCCCAATTGCACTCATGTATGTATTGTTTCCCATCAAAATAGGAGACATAATACAAGGCTCAAAAGAAGAGAATATGGATTGTGAAGATGCCATATGATGAGATTCTCTTGAATCTAGAAGCCATCTCCCTGATCCATGACCTAAAAAACACAAAGAGCATGTCCTTTATTTCTTGATGTTGAAGACAAATCAACATGAAATTTGTCCTTTTTAGATTGTTTTGAAGAAGAAGTTGACTTAGACATTTTGGAACATAGATCAATCTGATTCTTGTTAAGAAGATGTTTTAATTCATTAACATCCTTCTTATAACAAGAATGTTCATCATGTACAAGCTTCTTGTAATATGAACAAGTTGGCTTCTCCTTCTTAGATGAATTCTCTTTGGAAGATGATTTATTCTCTGCTTGATCTAAATGTGGATTATTCTTTGCTTTCTTCTATTTCTTATCTGATTCTGATTCTTTCACTTGACTAGCCAACAATGCTTGAGATTTAGAAGTCTTCATGAGACCCATTGATATAAGCTTTTGTTGCTCATGTATTAACATCTCAGAAAATGATGCAAATGAAGGTGTAGTATATGCAGATCCCATAGTCAACCTATGAGTATGAAATCTAGAAACAAAAGAATCATAATTAGGACCAAGTTTTTTCATTGTATTGTAGACCAACTGAATGTCCTTATCAATTCCACATTCTTTACATTGCTCTCTTAGATCATTAACCTTAGCGATGTAGTCCTGGATGTTGTTAAAGTTCTTAGGATCAAGGGTTATCAATTCATTATCAATTTGATAGCTTCTTACTTCATTTGTAGTACTATGTGATATTTTCAAATTTTCCCGAGCTTTATGAGAATTATTACATGATTCAATTTGAAACAAAAAATATTGAGAAACAAGTCTACGAAGACATCCAAGAGCTTTGCTATGTTCAATCATCCATTTTATCTTTTTATCTACATCTATAGTTTTAGGTACCTTATTTTCTTAACATATAGAGACTGACCTTCAATCATTAGAATGCTCCGTGCATTTTGATGCCATGTTGAGTAATTATATGTTGTGAGCAAAGGAACCTTAGAATGATCCATGAAAATGAGAGAGCAGAAGAAAAAAATTCAAAATAATACACCAAGAGACCCCCCCCCCCCCAAATCACTCAATCAAAGAACCTTCCAAATATTATAAGGTTGGCACTTTATATTTTAGTATGTTTACAAAGCCTTTTCCAAGATACAATGCTCAATAGGCTCAAAATAGCTAAAATTACAAATTTTGATACAAGATGAACTTGAGACAAAATTTGGAAAAATTATCCTTATGGCTATGTAGTGCTCTTCAAGACCTTTCCAACGCCTATTCATTTCCAAAAAATGGAGCATCGGGGAAAAGGTTATGGCCTGTTGAAGAAATTAGTAGAATTTATCCTACAGTTATGATTTTTTCTAGCAAAAAAACAATTTTTACTTCTGATTTGATTTCTAAAAAATCTACTAACTATTTGTAGACAATAATAGAAACCCAAAAATATTTTGGTGCTAAGAATAAAAATTAGAAATGGTTTTTTGATCTAGCAAGCAAAAGATGAAGAAATGAAGTTTTTTTAACCTTCAACCTATAGAAAAAGGACACGTGACTCTTTTTGGACAACAATTTTTTATAGATCTGCTCAATATATGAAAAATCTAATGAATACCTAGATGGGATTTTGACCTTGGAAACAAAACCTAGAAATCATTTTTCTTACTAATGAGTGAAAGCTATATTTTTGAAGAAAAAATGAAAACAATTCCAATAAAAAGCTTCAAACCTTTGTTTGCAACTTTGTCAAATGATCTCCAATTTGGATGAAACAAAAGCCAAATATGACTTTCTTGAGCCTTCTGAACACATTAGAATAGTAAAAAGTGTTGCCAATATAACCATAAATGTTGCAATCACCCGGATCTCACAAAACACATATGCAAAATGTAGAGGTTATTAGATCTTTGCAAATCCTTTCTAATTCTCCAGATTGTTTAAAATGCAAGAGAAGAGCATACAAGAATTACAAGATCTTTACAAGAAAACTCAATCTCTCAATCATGAATCTATGAACTTAGATTTCTCAAAACAAAATCTCTGATACCATGTTATAAATCTAAAATAGATTGAATAACCCAATGAAATTTTTAAGAGAAAATCAAAGTTACATAAACTGGAAAAACATAAGAATGCAAACCAGGATTCTGAGAGATTATGCAATGTCAATGTGACAATATTGCATCAAGATCTTTCAAGCTGAAAAGATATAACGAAAAAGGTTCTAACAAGATGCAAGAATATGCAAATACAAGCTAGGTAGTGAGTTTATATAGAACTTAGGAGAGGAGGTAGGTGGAAAATCCAACCAATAGGAATCAACCACAAAAAGTGGAGATGGACCAGTAAAAGTGGAGGATGCCACAAAAAGTGGAAAGTGGCTCCACCCTTTAAGGAAGGGGACACCACACAATTATCTCCTAGTAACAAACTCACTTTATTATCCTAAACAAGGTTAATTAAGTGTAAGAAAAACGTAGGACTAAGGGAAAATAAATTAACCCACCAAGAAAATAAAAACCTACACCAACATGTATGACCTCCATACTATATTAGTGCTGCAAAACCTATTAAAATCTTGTCTCCAATATAAAAAATTACCAAATCTCCAATCTTGGTGCACTAGCTAAGTCTGTGCATGTGGTGCATCTAGTGAGATTTGAATGACATAACCAACAACTCTTTTGTACACTTTATGTTCTCAAAGGAGCATACCTGTAATAATGTGCATGCCATAAGTCAAAGGCCCTCATAGTACACGAAGTGGCCTAGATCATAATATAAATGCACTAACATGCTACACCCTCATGCAAAAACGGTCCTATACTCCTCCATATCCATATGGCATGAACCAAGCTACTGTGAAGGTGAGTGCCTCATTAATATATTTCCACCTGTGTTGCTATGGTAGTGATAATCATCCTCCTCATAAGGGAATAAGAACTCCTTTCTCTATTCAACACACATATATAAGCCACATGGTGTTGGAAAGAATGACTCAACTAAGAGAATACTATTGGCTCAATTGAACTATGGCGAGTGATCACTACTCCTCTTTAGTGGTCACCCTTTGACCAAAAGTTTAAAGCCTCAAGATGCATTAGAAATACTCTAAGGTAACCATCATCCCCTATAGGCAACATGAACATAGAGGTGTCTACATCCCACCTCTGTATCAATGTCATAAGCATCTCAACATGGAAGCATATCTTTGGGAGTGAGAACACCTAGACGATCCCCACATCTCAGAGTAATGTAGTATCTTCTATGGATAAAGATGAAGCTTGGCTCTATAGAAGAGAAAACTACTCCACCTACATGCTCGTGCATGGTGACTAGAGGTTGAAAATAATTCAAAAAATTTAAATTTTAATCATAAATTTCTAATTACCACACCAAATTTTAGTTAAAACCATTAATTTTTTTCATTTTTTTCTAGAATGATAGTGTAAGGAAGCTAAGGTAGTAGAACAACTTCATACACTAATATTGAGAGGAGGGTTATGAATTTTTTTTTTAGATATGAACAGTTACAAAAAATTAAACAGGAATAAACATAAATAATATTCATACCACAATACAGTGATTTACTTGGGGAAAACCCTTTTGAGAGAAAAAAACCAACACTCCAAAATCTACCTAATGTATTATTAAAAAATAAACAAGATTACAATATACTTGTAGAGCGAGATTTCTCACAAGAGTATCACCAACTCGAGATTTAGAGGCAAATCAACAACTATAAGAATCTTACACACAACCTCCATCACATGCACCTAATACATAGGAGATACAATACATGAAATTGTCAAATGGTATAACAAAACCATGAGCTAAAACCACCTAAAAAATGGCGCTCATCCTTATCTCCAATAACAAATGCGTATGATGTTTTAAAACACACACCATCACATGTAACTAACCATTTACAACTAATTTATGTGTCCAACACATTTTTACATCTCCCATTTCAAGAGACCCAACTTTTAGAGGCCATAAATTTTGATCTGGGTGTCCAATTGATGAACTGTTTGAACTATCAAAGAGCTCATGAAATACTCTATTAAGCTATAATTAGCTACACTAATTATGACAACTTTCAGGCCCAAAAAATTCCTTTAAGGTCTTCAAAATAGACTTTGAAACTTTAAAAAATGAAAACATTAATATCTTCAAATCCAAACATGATCTTGTAATGAAACTTTATGAGCATGCTTATTTAGCCAATCCAGAGCTTTGGGGAAAAATCCACATCAAACTGTCCTCAAATGTGAGCTTACTATAAATAGTAGCCTCATGTAATTACAAGGTTGCGACACTATTTTCCTAACATTCTCCCACTTGTCAAACACCTTGAAAGAGAAAAGGGAGTATGAACAATATAAGTTAACCACTCGAGGCCATGACACCCATAGACTTTGAACACCATCTGCACTTCGCTGTGCTCATAAGCTTAGTTAAAGAATCTACAAAATTCATCAAAGTCTTTAACTTAACCAACTTCGCCTTGCCATCCTCGACTATATCTCTAAAAAAAGGTATTGTACATCAATGTGCTTGGTTTTGGCATGAAATGTCAAGTTCTTAACTAGGAAAATCACACTCTGATTGTCTTAATAAACTATTACTATACCTTGTTTAATCCTAATATCTAAACATATTCTCTTAATCCAAATGGCTTCTTTACAAGAATGAGTAGCTACCATATACTCAACTTCAATAATGGACAAAACAACCACAAACTATCACTTACTCATCCAACTGAGTGCTCCACAAAATAAAGTAAACACATAAGCACTGGTGGATCTTTTGCTATCAACATCACTTGTCTAGTTTAAATCTTGAAAACCACAAATATCAAGGGAATACCCATATCCCACCATATTACCATGATAACACAAGGAATACTTTGAGGCACCCCACAAATATATAAAGACTCTTTTAACTGCATCGCAATGAATTCTACGAAGATTAGACATATATCTTGAAAGAACTCCCATTGCTTGGGTAATGCTTGGTCTAGTGCAGACCATAAGATACATCAAACTTCCAACTGCACTTTGCTAAGAAACTTTGGTCATTTCTTCCATCTCCAATGGGGATGTTGGACAATCTAAAGCAGATAACTTTGTTCCAATTGTAAAAGGAACACATAATGGTCTAAAATATTGCATGTTAAACCTCTGTAAAATTGAATTGACATACTTATGTTGGAAAAGACATAGCTTTCTATTCACTCTATCTCTTCTGATTTCCATCCCAAGAATGTATTTAGTTGCACAAAGATATTTCATTTCAAATTTTCCTACAAGTTGAGACTTTAATTATGAAATCATTTCATTCACTTTACCAATAAATAACATATCATCAACATATAATGCAATAAATAGGAAACAATCACCATCAAATTTATAATAAACATAATGATCTAATTTAGAATGATCAAATGCTAAACTCAACACATATGTATCAAATTTTTGGTACCACATCATAGGACTTAGTTTGAGGCCATACAAAGATTCCTCCAATTTACAAACCAAATTACTTTTACCTTTCACCACATAATGCTCTAGTTGTGTCATGTAAATATCCTCCTCCAAATCACCATGAAGGAAAGTTATTTTCACATCTATTTTCTTAGCCTCTAGATCATAAGCAACAACAATATAAAGCAAGAATCTAATGAATGCCATTTTTGCAAAAAGAGAAAATATATTACTGTAATCAACACTCTCAACCTAAGAGTAACCCTTTGCAACCAACCATGCTTTGTGATTCTTAGTACCTCCATCTAGACCAATCTTTTCTTAAACACCCATTTGCAACCAATTGGTTTTCATACTTCAAGAAATGGTACAAGATCCCATGTATCATTCTTTTTCAAAGCTTTCATTTCTTCATCCATATAAATCTTCTAGGATTTTACATTATTCATACCTAATGCCTCTTATACAGGTCTAGGTTTATCAATGTTAGTATTCAAAGCAAAAATACACCTCCAATCATTAGGTGAATACCTTTTAGGTGGTTGTCTATGCCTTGTAGACCTTCAAACAAGCTGAGTTGGAGGTTCTTCCTCCTCTTTTGAAGATTAAAAGCTAGATGAGCTCTCCTCAACTTCTTGTCTATCCAAGAGCCTCAATTCAACCTTCTCAAGTGTAGAAGGAAGTTGAATCACATCTTCTTGTTTGTTTTGTTGTGGTTGCAACGTAATAGAAGAAGAATTAGTTTCTATAAAAAACCACTTTTACTATATATTAGCTTTTGTGCTACAAGATTCTAAAGCTTGTATCCTTTCACATCGTAGCTATGTCCGATGAAGGTACATTTCACCACCTTGTTCTTCAACTTTGTTCTCTTGTGGACTTGATCATGCCTCTATAGGCATATTATCAGCACGAGCTAATGTAACAGACCTGTTAATCGGGTAACATTAAGTGGCAATAGATTTAGCCCAAAACCTTTATTTTAGATCAACACCACTCAACATACTCCTAGCCTGCTCCATTAGTGCCTTGTTTATTATTTCTATAACTCCATTCTACTATGGAGAATGTAGAGTTGTCTTTTGTATTAGAATACCACAATATTTACAAAATCTATCAAAATCATTAGAGAAAAATTCACTGCCATTATCAAATCCTCAAACATTTTGCTTTCTTTCCAGTCTGTAACTTAACTATTGTTTTAAATTCTTTAAATTGATTGAAAAATTTAGATTTAATCTAAAGTTAGAAAATATACCCATGTCCTTCTACTATAATCATAAATAAATGAAACACAATATATGGATTTTCCAGTTGAAGGAACATCTATAGGACCAAACACATCATAATGAATAAGATATAATACACCACAAGATTTATGAGAACTTGAGTAAAAATAAATGCGGTTTTGTTTTGCATAAATGTAATGTTGAAAAAAAACAAAATCAAGATTACAATTAGACAACCCTTCAACAAGATTTTTATTTTTTTAAGGTCCTTAGGCCCTTTTCTCCATTGTGGCCAAGTCTCCAGTGCCATAACATAGTCTTTTCTATAGGTAACTTTGATTCAGAATAAACAATTCCCTTGGGTACCCAGAAGCCATGACCATCCGTTGAATATGAAACCCTCACATCTTCTAACAAAGTAGCCACAATCTTGCTTTTCATAAAAGTACTATTGCACTCAACTGTGAATGCATCAATTTTATATAATGTTCCATATCTCACACCTGTAGCAATCACCATAGCACCTCTAACCATCTTACATCCTACATTAGAAAAGATTACTTGCATACCTACATCTATTAATTTTCTCATAAATAAAAAATTTCAAGCTAATCTAGGGATATGCAACACACCATTAATCCTTTTTATTCTACCATCAGGAAAATTGATTCTAACTTTACCATGAACAACAATATTTAAACAAGAATCATGACCCACATACACCTTACCTCCATCAAATTCTTCATATTCAAAAAACCAATCTCTATTAGAGGTCATATGAAAAGATGCACCCGAGTTAATTAACCATGCGTCATTACCTACACGAGTGGCCAAAGCTACAATGAATGCATCTCTATCTTCCTTCTCGAATTCATAATCAAAAGAAAATATCTTCTTCTTCTTATTTTCTTCTTTGTACTCCTTACGAAAGTGTCTAGGATTATTGCAGTTCCAACAAATAACTTTTAACTCTCTAGGAGATTTGGAACTCCCCTTGGATTTGGATTTATCATGCTTCTTATTATTTTTTCCTTTTTCCTTAGGTCTTCCATGAATATTTAGGGATTCCTTGGTACTGATGGGTACCTTCCCCCTCATCTCTTTAGAGAGCAAAAAACCCATCACATCTTCAATCTTCAAGATAACAAAAGTACTCTCAATAGCCATAACAAGAGAATACCATGAATTATACAAATAACAAAGAAATATTTGACATTTATCCTGCTCATCTATTTTGACACCAACTAATGCCAATTGAGCCACCAACATATTGAATGTTTCTAGGTGATCTATAATTTATCCATCCTCTTCCATCCTCAAGGAATATAATTTCTTCCTCAAGAAAATTTTATCCACTAAAGATTTGGCTTGATACATCTCACTAAGTTTTTTCCATAGTTTATGTGAAGAGGTTTCTTCATGGACATTGATTAGAACAAAGTTTGCTAGGTATAATCTGAATAGACCCTTGGACTTATAGTCCACAACATCATATTGAGCAACTAAAGTAGGATTTGTAGGCATCATAACATTATCATCAATAGCATCCCATAGATCTCAATCTATTAAAAAATCCTCCATCTTTAGCTTCCACGTCTCAAAATTATTTTTAAAAAACTTCTCTACCTCTATTCTCCCTGATCTGCTTTCCATTTAAAATTATTGCAACAAGATCACAAAGTATCTTTTGCACAAGCTCCTAATAAAATTTGGATTAGTTCCAAAGACCCAACAATCCACAACTGAAATCAAAAGTGATCAATCTCTAATACCACTTGTAAGGAAGCTAAGGTAGGGGAAAAAATTCCTACACTAATTTTGAGAGGAGGTTTATGCAAAAAAAAATCAGATTTGAATAGCTACAAAAACTTAAACAAAAATAAACATAAATAATATTCATACCACAACACAATGATTTACATAGGGAAAACCCTTTCAGGAGAAAAACCCCACACTCCAAAAGTTGCCCAATATATTATTTAGAAATTAATAAGATTACAATATACTTGTAGAGCAAGCTTTCTCACAAGATTATCACCAACTAGAGATTAAGAGGAAAATCAATAGCTATAAGAATCTTACACACAACCTCCATCTCATGCACGTAATATATAGGAGATACAATACATGAAACTGTCAAATGATATTACAAAACCATGAGCTAAAACCACCTAAAAAATGATGTCCATCCTTATCTCCAATAAAAGATGCCTATTATGTGTCTAAACACATACCACCACATGTAACTCCCCCTTTACAACTCGTTTATGTGTCCAACATGCTTTTACATCTCATTTCAGGAGACCCAACTTCTAGAGGCTATAAATTTTGATTTGGGTGTCTGATTGACGACCACTTTTAGGTCCAAGAAATCACCTCTAAGGCCTTCAAAATGAACTTTGAAAAAAATTAATATCTTCAAATCTAGACATGATCTTGTGATGAAACTTTATGAGCATTCTTATTTAGCCAATCCGAAGCTTTGGGGAAAATTTTGCATCAATTTGTGCTCAAATGTAAAATTACTATAAATAGTAACCTCATGTAATTGCAAGGTTAAAGACACTATTTTCCTAACAACTAGCACACCCCTAGATACTAGTGCTCCAAATGGATGACAATGCGTCCTCTAGACTCTAGCATGTAGGTTGAATGCTAGCATAATCGATAGATACCAATGCACATTGTGGAGCCCACCTCGTTGAAAAATGATAAAAACTTAAAAAAATCAGTCACCTTGCATTTGATCACTCCTTGCTCAACTCCCTCATAGAGCTTGTCTAGTCTAGGTAATTGAAAATCACGTTTACAAAAAAAAATCACTAGAATATCACTAGAGATCTACAAAATGCCTATGATAAATATTGAAAATGAATAAAAAAATTGGTTTTTCTTTCATATATAATTAAAATTTTCTCAAAATTTCATAAAAATTTCTTCATCGAGTAAACTAGCATTCCTATTTTTCTCCATCATGTCAACAAAGACATGAGGGGCCCATACTAATCCTTCACTATAATTTTCATTTAAAATTATTCTAAATTATTCTTTCATTTATGTTAGTTTCCTCTAATTTGCAAACTAGCACAAATATGATATTGTCGAATACAATTTTTTTGTTTTAACATAAAATCTTATAGGCTCATTAGACTCAAACACTGTGGAATCACATCGGACTTGAATCTGCGGGCATCATCAATCCGCTCAAGCAAGTAGCCACATCCTCTATAGTATCCTTTTTGGAGTATCCTTAATCTACTTTTCTCGTACCTTATTGTAGATTATTTCTTAGTGTAATCTCGCTAAAGTGGGGGTAAAATGAAGTGTTAAAAATTACATATTGGTGCAATTTCACACTTATCTTTTGAACCCACCTTAACTTGAGATTTAATAATGAAAATTTCCACCCTTATATAAAATATTTATTTCTTGCACATGAAAAGAACAAGATATTACTAACACATGTCCTTATATTTATTAAAATACTTTTGGATAATAGTGCTATGTACAAACACTTGCACAACACACTAGTATCTAGTGGGTTTTTAAAATTCAAAAGCGTATTTTTGTGTTTCTTGTTCACGACATGTGTCGTAACACTCCTATGAGAAAGCAACACCTCTTCCCTCTTGTTTGAGAAAAAAATTCTCTTTTTTTGGGCCATTTCTCATAATATTTTGGTAACTCTTACTCACTCAACTCTCAAATTTTCTACCTTGGGGAAACTCTATCAAAAATTTCAATAACTATCACAAGAATTCATAGAAGCACTCTTAGTACTTTGCATTTATTATTCTGCAACAACAAGGTCTTCTCAAAGGAAAAGATTCACAATCATACTCTTGCATCCCTTGAGATTTCAAACCCTTGGATGTTAGTAATATTTTCCATTTTCATTTTGTTACAAGATAATCTATATTGTATAAGAGAAAATCACTTTTTGTTTTATCAAGTTCCATTGCCATGCAATGGTGGTTTTCCTTGTAGACTAGGGCTAAAACCATTATCATTTATCTATCTACTTTTTAACCCTTAATGCAACTATTATCATTTATCTATCTACTTTTTAACCCTTAATGCAACTAGGGTTTGAAAGCATTTTTATCACTTATATTTATTTAGCTATATGTGGAGGTAGAATTACTGAAACAAGAATTTGACTAAAGCAATCCTTATAAAAGCCCCAACATATTTTCCCATCTATGTGCGTGTAATTAAGGTGAATTTTAACACTTGTGCCAAACATTTTAGGAAGTTTTGAGGATATTGGTGAAGGACAACAATGATTCATGAGGACGTCCATTCTACGCATTGAAGTCCTTGATAGAGAGATTCTATGTCTAGTGTTAGGTTCCTCTGTGTTCGCTATTTTATTTTTTGTAGTGCATAGATTTTATACATACCTTTATCTTCTTGTAAAATAAATTCTAATTTTTTCTCCATTGTTCACATCTCAAAATAAATTAGAAACTTTTGTTTAAACACTACTTTAATTTGGATTTTTATCATTTCTTAAATTCCTTACTTAGATTTTATCATTGGATATTTAATTGAGGTGGTGTAGAAATTTGATTCTTGTAAAGTCTTTATTTCTTTGAAGTTTCAAATTTCCATCATTACATAGTGTAAACTTCAAAGCTAAATATAAGTTGAAGGGTCATATTTCCATTTGGTAAATTTAGCTAAAAAGAAATAAGAAAGGTAAGCCTAGTATTGGAAATTGGATAAGATGGTGAAGAAATTTAATTCTAAGTTCATTTATGCAAATTAATGCTAGATTTTCTAAGGAAATTTCACAATCTAATGCAAAAGGATATGACTGTGAAAGAATACATCAAATAATACTATATAGATTGATAATATTATTAGGATACCATGATTGAGCATATAAAGGGGCAAGATACATGAATGGTTTGAGTTATTAAATCCATGAAGATTTGAATATGATAAATGGATAGACAACAGAGGAAGCATATCAAATGGACCTAACTACAAAAAAAAGTTGAATAGAATATTTGGAGATAGATAGCCAACAAAGAGGTAGAGAAAGAAGATTCCAAGAATATATATTTTACTATAGTGATAAGAGGCCATTTGTGAAGGTCCCTACGAGTAATTGTCTATATTGCAAGGAAGGAGGTAGTAGTTTCAATTGCAAAAAATAGGGACGGTAATAAATCATAATGCAATAAGATGGGTGATAGAAAGTCATACCATAATGACAAAATTTATGGGTATAATAAAGATAGAGAAGTATATGGTGGAGGTGATAAGAGGCCCTTCAAGGAACATGTTTTAGATGTGGAGAAGGGCACTAAAATTTTAAATGTTACCAAGGCCAAAGAAGCCCTAACAAAAATATAAAAGGGAGAGTGGGAGCTACACATGATGATGAACCAAAAAGAGGTGAAACACTTTCTATAAGGAAAGCAATACTGAAGCATGAATATGAGGAATAATTAATACATATATAGTTTGTTTAGAACCATATGCAAATTAAAATTTAAGTATTGTAAGGTTGTTACATATAGTGGAAATAAACATAATCTAGTGTTTAAAGAGATGGTTGATAAGATAAAATTAAAAAGACTAGAAAACACCCTAAACTATAGAGGATTGCTTGGTTACAAAAATAATATAGGTTACTAGTGAAGGATAAATGTTAGTTGAATTCAAGAAAGGAACATACCACGATAAATTTGTGTATGACATAATTCCTACCAATGTGTGTCATCTATTATTGGGAATACCATGAAAATTTTAAAAAGGTGTTATACATGATATAATAGCGAATACTATAGCCTAATAAGGAATTGTAAGATAAACATATTGATTCCATTGAAAGAAAGAGAAAGAAAAACTTGTAGTAATGTGCAAATTTAATTGGTGGATGGAATGAAGTTTTTGGATAGCTTGAGGAATGATAATATATGCTTTACATTGATTCCTAAGGTATATGCTATCACAAGCACATCAAACACCATTGCAAATACAAGATGTCACAAGGGGGAAGTTTCAAAATTATTGAGAGTGTACAAGGACATAATATTATATAATATACCAAATAGATTACCACTAATAAGAAGTAGCCATAATGAGATGGATCTAATCCTAGGATCAAATTTTCTAATAAAGAATCAAATAGGATGACACAAGTAGAAAATAAAAAAGTGAGCCAATAAGGGTAGGAGTTATGAAAAAAGGACTAATCAAAGAGAGTTTAAGCCCACGTGTAGTACCAATAATACTATCACCCAAGAAGGATGGTGAGTGGAGGATTTGTATAGACTAGAGAATAATCAACAATATCACAATCAAGTATAAATTCCCATTACCAAGGATGGATGATATAATAGACTATTTGAGTGGAGTTAAGTACTTTATAAAGATTTATTTGAAGAGTAGTTGCCATCAAATTAGAATAATATATAGAGATAAATGGTAGATAAAATTTAAGAAAAATGAAGGGTTGTATGAATGGTTGGTTATGCCTTTGGGTTAACTAATGCATCAAGTATATTTATGAGGTATTGAAGAAATTTTTAGGTAACTTTGTAATTGTTTTCCTAGATGATATTTTTATTTTCAATAAAGTTGAGGAAAATATAGAATATATTAGATTGTTACTATGGAAATTGAGGGAAGAAAACTTTTTGATCAATGTGAAGAAGTGTAGTCTAATAAAGGAGTTGGCATAATTGGGATTTGCAATATCAACTAAAGGATTGAACATGGATCTAGAAAAAGAGAGTAATTATTGAGTGGCCTATACTAGCAAATGTTGGAGATGCAAGATATTTTCATGGTTTGACAAGTTTCTATAGGAATTTCATTAGAAATTTTAATGGTAATTGTACATTTTCAACTAAGACAATGAGCAAATATAAGAAATAATTCAAGTGGAAATCAAGAGAATTTAAATTTTTTTTTTTTTTAAAGAAAAATGTGACAAAGCAATCAATACTAGAATTAACAAAGTTTGAAAAAGTATTTGAGATTGATTGTGATGCAAGTGAATGTGCAATAGAAGTAATTTTAAGTTAAGAAGGAATACCAATAACATATTTTAGTGAAAATTTGAATGATGCAATATTGAGATACTTAGTATACAATAGATAATTATATGCCATAGTTTTTGATTAGTGGTAAATTTTTTTTTGAAAGGACCCAAAAAAATTTAGAAAAAAGTTTTGAAGGGACTTGAAACCCTGTCTAAATAAATAACACTTCCAAAGATAAACCAAAGACAACCAACAACCAAGCCACAACAAACATATTGCTCAAATGTCTCCTAAGCCAAGAAATAAATCGACCACCAACCAATAGCTATAAATAAATCTTGCACATGATTTGTAAAGATGCAAAGAATAGACCACATCACCCATCTTAACTCTCCACCTCAATAAGAGAATAAGAGGAAAAACATAAACTACCTTTTGATGGAGATCTAGGATCCCATCATTGTTCTCAAAATCCACCTCAATATGATAAAAGAGAACAACTCTGGAATGAGGGTATCAAAAAATCCATCATATCTTTAATGTATATGTCATAGTCCATCACTATCCTTGATCTCCACCTCAATAGGAAAATAAGGAAAGATTGAAAGAACAGTAGAAAAAGCCCCCTTACAACAACTCTCATCTTCTCCTTCACAAACCATATCCACCTCAAAAGAAGAGGGAACCATCTCAATAGGAAAATAAGAAGAAGATATTACAAGTGCGAAGGTGTTGTCATTGATATCAAAAGGCTTGTGTTGTCATTAGTGTCAACTGTGCAGTGGTTGAGAGAGATTATTGTAGTATTGTTCTATGTTGAAGAGGTGTTTTCAAGTTTTGCTTTGCATTTCTTCTAGGTTGAAGATATTCTTGTGTGGTTTAGATATGTTGGTTATAGGTGTTCAAAGATGCTATATTCAAAATTTGTGGTGATGGATCATTGTACAAAAGAAGTTGTGTTCACTAGTGTGTGAATTGTACATTATAGAGGTGTTTGGGAGAAATGTCTTTGCTTTGTGTTTCTCTGCAGTTGTGTTTCGAAACTTGTGGTTCTGAGTGAGATTTTTTGTTGTTGGTCTCTTTCCTATGTCAAGAGGATTCATGGTTTGGTATTCTAGAAGATGGTCTTCTGAGTTATAGTTTGTGGTAGTGTTGTTTGGATGTACTAGGTTTGTACATTCTTCAGGTAAAATTTTTTGCAAAGGATTTTTTTAGTTTTCAAGATGTTTTTGGATCGTGTTCATGTGAAGTTTTTTGTCCAAAAGTTATGGATTGATCAAAGGAAGCATGTACTTAATTGATTAATTGTGTTTGCACGGGTAACGATTGACTTGGTGTTTATATTACATGTGAAGGATAAATATTGATTGTGGTGGTCTATGATTAAGTGTTGTTTATTTGGGTCCCAATTAACTTTTGATGTGGTCCACATTAACTTCTATCCACCATGAAAGTGTTTTGGCTCCAACCTAATTTTAAATTGCATGCTTGAGGTGCATTTCCGACCTTGAAAAGGGTTTCAAGGTCAAGGACAATATAAGTATGAGTTGAATCATTGAAGGAGATTAAGATAGATGCAAGATAGATGTGTGTGTGAAGTGTATGATGCAAGTGAGGCGAAATTGAGTAGAGCAGTGCGAACTTTCAAATTTTGGATTGCCAGATGTAGTGAGCAGAAGGTGTCTACAATCATTCAAATAGACTGCGAAGGTGTTGGAGCTATTGTGGTGGAATCTTTGTTGCATTGAGATCATGTTATTTATGAAACATTTCTTGTCTATATTATTTTTCTACTCTTGTAGTGAGCCTTAGGTGTGAGCCTTTTTGGACAGTGTGTCCTATTCTGGTAGTAAGCCTTCACACTAGTTTTCCAATTACTTATATTGTGAGCTAATCCTCACCGTGGTTTTTCCCTTCTTGGGTTTTCCACATAAATCTAGTGTCCTCTTGTGTTTGGTGTTGAGTTTTTTAAGTTTATGTTATTTTATTTGCATGCTAATTCATCATACTAGATTAAGGGTTTAATGAATGTATGTGGATTTAAATGTTAATGAGGGTTTTGATGTTTTGATAAGTTACAACTGATTGACCCCTCTCTCAGTTGTCTTGTTCATTTAAAAATTGGCATCACAACAAGGTTCCATGGAGAAAATATTAATAGCTTGAGGTATATTTGGGATGGTGAAGAAGAAGGAGATCCCTATGTTTGATGGCACAAACTATGCATTCTAGAAAGTAAAGATGGAAGGCTATCCGGTTTACCTTGGATATGATATTTTGCAAATAGTGAAGAATAATTACACTATACCTACAAATGGACTGAGCACAAGTGATGAGATCAAGGCCTATGAAACAAATGATAAAGCAAGGTTTGTTCTTTTGAGAAGTCTTGCAAATTATGAATTAGTGAAAGTTTTGGATTTGAAAATTGCTAAAGAAATTTGGGATAAGTTGGAAAGTGTTGGTGCAAATAAAGTCTTGTACATATTTAATTCATTACTATAGGACTTATTTACACATGTTAAGTTTACTTAGGTCCTAGGAAGGAATCTTTCTAGAAGGTGTTAGTTGTCATTAGTTGTTATCTTATATTTTGACTTCTACTACATGTGAACTAGGTAAGTGTGATTAGTTGTCTCATGTCATATGTTTAAGAAACTTGTCATAATCCTATGAAATCTTGTATCTCACCTTGGCTATATAAACAAGGGGTATCTACTATATTGTACAACATCAATCATATCATTGAATCATATTGATAAGAATACAGTTTATTCTCATCGCATTCCATTCTCTCTCTTGTGCTTTCCATTTGGCCTCAAGGTCTTCACAGCCATAACCAATTCTAACATGGTATCAGAGCGGGTTGGGTGCCATTGGATAGTATTTTTTTGAAGAGAGGTAGTAAATCTTGAAAAGTTGAGTATGATCTTCTCTTGCATCGTATGATGATCTCGAGAATCAGAAAAACATGATAGAAATAGCAGATTTGGGGGGTTCCATTTTTGGCTCTTTATTGCAAGTTCAAATTGGAGATTTTTGGTACAAATATAAGCTCACCATTGTGTCTAGAAGGTTTGAGAAAGTTGATTTTTCCTTTTGTTTCGTCCAAATCGGACATATGAGGCCAAAGCTATGAGGGTTTGAAGCTGAAGAGTGGTTTCCAGATCTAGAAGGTAGCTGCATTTTTGGAGCATTTTGGGTCAAATCCGACCCTGCCATTGTGTCTAGAGGGGCCAAAAACCCTTAGATTGATTGTCAATTCATCCAAATTAGAGCAATTTTCTGGTGAGGCAATTTTTTTTTCCCCAAGGAGCCATACAACTCCCCAGTCGTCATAATTGCAGGGTACAATTTTTATTTTAAAAATAATAATAATTTTTCTGTGAATAATTTTTTTCAAAAAGTTTTTAAAAAAAATCACAATTTTTTAATGGACATTGTAAAATCTTTATTTGAAAGTTTTTAAAATAAAAGTAATTTTTTTCTTCTTCTGAGTATTGGTACTTTGCATACCCAATACCTAGTATTTCAGAAAAAGAGCCTGCAAGCCCCATAGGCCATGTGACGAGTCCTTAATAGACACAAGGCCCCACTTCATTTAATGACCAGACACTTTTTTTTCAAATTTCGATGGTCTCAAATAATTACCAGTAGTTGATAAAATTTTTGACGACACTATTCTCACCGACAGTCTATTTATAAAATCCGGTGAATATTTAGATAGATTATGGCGATAGAAGAGTATTCCGACTAGAGAATATACCCAGAGCATATGCTTTTTTGACATGTGGGAGGCCATCAAATTTAATCACAACTTATGATGACATCATCATGCGTTAGCGATGACGTTAGCACCCATTTGAATTTTTTTGCCCCCTTATGGTTGGAGTTTTTCGTTTTTGCAATTGAGCTTCAGAGGCCCATAACTTGGTCATTTTGACTCCTTTTTTCGAGCAATTTTTCTTTTTATTTGGGCTAATTTTTTGTTCTCTTTGTAGTGGTGCAATCATATTTTGGTTTTGGTGCCTATTTTTCTAGAATTTTCAGATTCTAATAGGTGATTTTGCTTCATCCTCGTTTTGGAAACTTCGGGAGCTCATATCTTGCTCCTACGGTAATATTTTTGGGTATAGTTTTTTTTGAAAGAGAAAATTTTTTCATGTAATTTTCATTGGTATGATCAGATTGATATCATTTTATACCAAAAATTGTACTTGATTCTTTGGCCTATTTTGGCATCTCTAAACACTAAGATCAAGTCTAGCTTATTGTTTTTGGCATCTAGCAATTGTAAACACACTAAATATAAAGTGCCAAATCAGATATTTCTTGGGGGGTTTCTTGATTGAGTGATTTGGGGGGGTCTCTTGGTACATTTCTTTGATATGTTTTCTTGTGCTCTCTCATTTTCATGGATCATTCTAAGGTTCCTTTGCTCACATTATATAATTATTCAACATGGAATCAAGATGCATGGAGTATTCTAATGATAGAATGTGACTCTCTATATGTTGAAAATAAGGTACCTGAACCTACAGATGTAGATAAAAATATAAAATATATGATTAAACATACCAAAGCTCTTGGATATCTTCATAGACTAGTTTCTCAAGATTTGTTGTTCCAAATTGAATCATGTAAGAATTCTCATGCAGCTTGGGACAAATTGAAAATATTGTATGGTACTACAAATGAAGTAAGAGGCTATCAAATTGATAATTAATTGATGATCCTTGATCCTAAGAACTTTGAAAACATCCAAGACTACATCACTAAGGTTAATGATCTAAGAGAGCAATGTAAAGCACATGGAATTGATAAGGAGGACATTCAGTTGGTCTACAATACAATGAACAAAATTGATCCTGATTATGCTTCTTTTGTTTCTAGCTTTCATACTCATAGATTAACTATGGGGTTTGCATATACTACACCTTCATTTGCATCATTTTTTTGAGATGTTGATACATGAGTAGCAAAATTTTATCTCAATGGGTTTCATCAAGACTCCTAAATCTCAGGCATTGTTGGTTAGATAGGTGAAAGAATCAAAATCAGATAAGAAACAAAAGAAAGCAAAGAATAATCCACATTTAGATCAAGCAAAGAAGAAATTATCTTCCAAAGAGAAATCATCTAAGAAGGAGATGCCTACTTGTGCATATTGCAAGAAGGATGGACATGAAGAACACTATTGTTATAAGAAGGATATTGATGAGTTGAAGAATCTTCTTAGAAAGGATCATATTGATTTTCCTTCTAGAATGTTTGAATCACCTCCTTCTTCAAAAAAGTATAAAAAGGACAAAGGTCAAGCTTCTATATTAGGAAATAAAGGACAAGATCTTTGTGCTCTTTCAGATCCAGGATCAGGGATATGACTTCTAGATTCAGGAGCATCTCATAATATGGAATCTTCACAGTCTATATTATCTTCTTTCCAGCCTTGTACTATGTCTCCTATCTTGATGGGAAACAATACATACATGAGTGTAATTGGGAAGGGATCTATTAGTTTTGGGGACAACACTTTCTAGGATGTTTTGTGTGTTCCTCATTTGACAAACAATCTTCTTTCCATATATCAGATTACACATGGTGGAGATGGGAAAATTGTGGAGTTCACACCTGATTCAGTCATCATTCGAGACTTGGAGAGTTGAGAGATCATTGCTACCGGGGTGGTTGATCATTCATCTCGATTGTATACCTTTGTAGATTTTTCTTTTGATGATGACATTGTTCCTTCAACTGTTGATCACACTTCTAGCATGAACCATGATTCGGAGGAGACGTCTGGCTTCTTGAACTTGGGAGTTCTCACATCAGATCTAGTTCTTGAGTCATGCATTTCATCTCCTCCATCTACTATTGTACCTACGGATACTTGTGATTTAACAGTTTTGGCTCCTTGTGTTTTAGTGTAGCAGGACATACACCGTCTTCCAGAGATAGCTACTTGGGATGGCTTCTTGATAGGTATTTCAGACTTGTTTGTAGAGTCTCATCTTGCAGATTTGGGAGACATCATCAATGAAATTCATCTTCTCTTTGATGAAGATGGCCCTTCTTCAGTTGTTGTGAGAGAACACTTTGACCCTCTTGTTCATTCTCTACACAATCATCCTTTGCAGTTTGACATGACTGTAGATCCTTTTGGAAAACATTTGGAGGAGGCTTCTTTGTCTTCAAAGGGGATATCATTTCCTTCAGATCATGTTCTACATTCATCTCTACTAGATTCTGGATTGTACTCTTCAGCAGTGTGGCCTAGAATGCCTGTTTGGAGTGTGTCAGGTTTCACCATCAACATGGAGACCCTTGAGCATGATTCAAAGATATCATACACCATCCACATTCTTGATATCCTGCATACATTCTTGGTTTTATTTATTCCTAAGGGGAGGAACATTGTTCGACGAGAGTGGATCATCTTCAACATTCAATGTCAAGCTTCTACGATCATTGCAGGAGACTCAACATTGAGGGGGGGCTGCCTTGTCTCTCTTCTTCTTCTCTCTTATGGGGGTTATTTTTCCTCACATGGGGTTTTGGCCTTCTCATTCTTCATTGAGAGCATTTCATTTTTTGTATTTCATCTCTCTTTTGGGGAGGAGTTTTGTCCCACTAGGTTTTCTCCTTGTCTCTATTTGTGAGATATTTATTTGCATATGTACATGGCCACCTACCATGGTCTATTGCATCTTTTTTTCATTTGCATAATAATCTACTACTCCCTAAGTTTCACTTAAGGGGGGTGTTGGTGTAAATAAAGTCTTGTACCTAGTTAATTCATTACTAGGGGACTTATTTACACATGTTAAGTTTACTTAGGTCCTAGGAAGGAATCTTTCTAGAAGGTGTTAGTTGTCATTAGTTTTTATCTTATCTTTTGACTTGTACTACATGTGACCTAGGTAAGTGTGATTAGTTGTCTCATATCATATGATTAAGACACTTGTCATAATCCTATGACATCTTGTATCTCACCTTGGCTATATAACCAAGGGGTCTCTACTACATTATACAACATCAATCATATCATTGAATCATATTGATAAGAATATAGTTTATTCTTGTCACATTCCATTCTCTCTCTTGTGCTCTCCATTTGGACTCAAGGTCTTGGCAGCCATAGCCAATTCTAACATAAAGTATCTATGAAGAGGATATTATGGTCAAACAAGGTAACATGCAGAATCTGAAGACACAATTTGAGAACTTGCAAATATCTAAAGAAGAAAATATCACAAGCTACATGCAGAGAGTTGATGAAATTTTCAGTGCAATGAAAGGTCTTGGAGGAAAGGTCAAAGAAGCTAAAGTGGTAAAAAAATTTCTTAGAATCCTTACTAAAGCTTACAATTATAAAGGCGCTACTATTGAGGAATGTCAAAACCTAGATCAATATTCTAGAGATCAATTGTATGTCTCTTTAACTGCATTTGAAATGAGAGAGTTTGGTACTAACAATGGTGCAAAGATTGAGACTACTTTTAAGGTTGCTAAAATAGAGAAAACTAAAGAACCAGTTCAAGAAGATATTGATGATGTGGAGGCTAAATTTGTAAGAAGGATGAGAAGAGGTACTGGTAAGTATAAAGTTAAATGACCTTTCAAATGTTTTAGTTATGGACAAATAGGTCACTATGCTTCAAGATGCCCAAACAAATTTTTGAATGAAAAAAACAAGGAGAATAAAGGTAAGAAAGTTAAGAAAAGCTATTATGTTAGAGAAGATGATGGTATTTCTGATGATGAATCTAATTATGGAGATCCTGATGATGATGAATGCTTGTTCTTGGATTTAAAAGATGAATCTATTTCTATGAAATTTGAAAGACGTGTGAAGGAAAGTGCTCCTGAGACAAAGGAGATAAAGGTTAAGAATGAAGGTACTTTTGTATCTAATTTTCATGTTAGACAAGATAAGAACTATTGGATCATTGATAGTGGCTGCTCAAATCATATGACTGGAGACAAGAATAATTTTGTTAAACTTGAAAATATGATGGAGGAATTGTTAGATTTGGAGATGATTAAAGTGCTAAGATTTGTGGAATAGGTTCAATCCATTTTGATGGAAAGAATAATACTGATGATGTTTACTATGTCAAGGGTTTAAGACATAACCTTATGAGTGTTGGAAAAATGTGTAGCAAAGGATACAATCTTATGTTTTAGGTTGATGGATGTGAGATCAAAAAAGGGTCCAAAATTGTGATTGCTACTAGAAAGAGGATAGATGGAAATGTTTATCAAATCAAGGGTGGTGATGGTCATTGTTTTATGACTCAGATTAATGAAAGTTGACTATGGAACAAGAGGATGTGTCACATTAATTTTGATAATTTGGTTAGGATCAGT
Source organism: Sequoia sempervirens (assembly GCA_007258455.2). Classification (NCBI taxonomy): domain Eukaryota; kingdom Viridiplantae; phylum Streptophyta; class Pinopsida; order Cupressales; family Cupressaceae; genus Sequoia; species Sequoia sempervirens. Next base: position 441,885,122 of record VDFB02000017.1, on the reverse strand, counting down.
TTAGTTCAAGTAGTAAGAGATTTGTTAAGGATTACAAAGGCTATCAATGTTGTTTGAAAGGAATGTCAAATTGGAAAGCAAACACGAAGAAGTTTCAAGGGTAAAGAACAATCTTCTACCAGATTGTTGGAATTGGTGCATATAGACATTTTTGGTCCTACAAGAGTGAGAATTCTTCAAGGTGACATGTTTTTCATGCTTTTTATTTGTGATTATTGTAGAATGACATGGGTTACTTAGAGAAAAATCTGAAGCCCTAGATAGATTCAAAGCATTTAAAATTATGATTGAGAATGAAAAGGATTTGAAGATCAAATGTTTGAGGTCTAATAGAGGTGGAGAATTCACCTCCAATGAATTTAACATGTTTATTGAGAATCATGTTATAGAGAGGCATTTCTCTTCCCCTAGAAATCCTCAGCAAAATGGAGTGGTTGAAAGAAAAAACAAGAATGTTCAAGAAGCTGCAAGGACTATGATAAAAGAAGCCAACCTACTGAAATTCTACTAGAGAGAAGTAATTCATACTGCTATTTACATACTCAACAAAGTTCAACCAAAAGAAAATAGTACGAAGACTCCCTATGAGTTGTGATATGGAAGGATCCCTACTGTCAAGTACTTTAGAGTGTTTGGAAGAAAATGCTATATCAGAAGAGATGAGGAAAACTTATGAACATTTGATGTAAGGTCTAATGAATGAATCTTCCTTGGATATTCTACTAAAGGAAAAACTTACATATGTTACAATAAAAGATTGAGAAAGATTGTTGGGAGTGCAAGTGTCAAAGTGGATGAAGATCTGCAAAATTTAGTGGTGATAGATGGATATGAATTAGATGAACTTGTTTGTAGAGAAGAAGAAGAAAAAGCTAAGGAACATGAAGCACATGATGAAGAGGAAGAAGATCTAGAAAAGACCCCTAGAACCCCTAAGTATGTGAGAAATCATTCTGAAGAACAAATTATTGGAGAGAAAAGTAAGGGTGTGTTGATAAGAAGAAAAATTGTTGAAGTAGAGGTAAATCAGTGTTTACTTTCTAAAGTTGAACCTTAAACAGTGATTGAATTATGTCAAGATGAACACTGGATGAAAGCTATGGAAGAATAAATTATGCAAATTGAGAAGAATCAGACTTGGGAACTTTTCCCAAGACCAGCAAAAAAAAGGATCTAAGTGGGTGTTCATAAACAAACTGAATGAGAACGAAGAAGTGGTAACAAACAAGGCAAGGCTTGTGTGTAAAGGCTATGCACAAGTTGAAGGAATAGACTTTGAGGATACATTTGCTCTGGTGGCTAGAATGGAAGCAATCAAGATATTTTTGGATTTTGTAGCACACAAGGATTTTAAATTCTATTAGATGGATGTGAAGTCTGCTTTCTTAAATGGAGAGTTAGAAGAAGTATACATGGAACAATCAAAATAATTTCATTTGTTAGATAAACCTAATATGGTTTATAGATTGAAGAAGGCATTGTATGGATTGAAGCAAGCTCCTAGAGCTTGGTATGCAAGGTTGGATAAGTATTTGATACAACAAGGATTCAATAAAGGCACCACCGAGAGTAACCTTTACTTTAAGGTTGAGAAAGATCAAATTTTGATTGTAGTTGTGTATGTTGATGACATAAATTTTGGAGGCAATGAAGCTATGTGTAAGAAGTTTTTAGAAGAGATGCAAAAGGATTTTGACATGTCTATGTTTGAGAAGATGAATTTATTCCTTGGGATACAAATCAATCAAACAAATAAAGGCATATTCATTTCAGAGTCAAAGAATGTCAAAAAAATGTTGACGAAGTTTGGAATGGAAGACTCCAAACTCGTGTAGACACTTAAAAATGTCTTGAATGATATTATGCACTTGAATCAGGTATACTAACATCATTTTGTCTTGAAACCCATCCTCTTTTTTGCTTAATTAATTAATTTTTCCTAGCTATTTAATTAATTGCATCTTTTGCATCTATTGACCTAATTAATTTAATTAGGTTAATTCACCCCCTTTCATGCTAACACTTCGTCCTATTAAATTAAATAAATCAAGTTATTTAATTTAAATCCTTAAGTCTTCTTATTTAATTAAATAACCCTAAGTTATTTAATTAAATATCATTCTACTTTCCCCCTTTTCATTAAATCACTTTATTTAATAAAAATCATGAAATTCCCCTAATTGCATAATTAAACCTTTGTTTAATTATCAATTACCTAATTAAATCTAATTCCCCCCACTTGCAAGGGAATATTCCTCCTTTGCACATTCCTCCAAAAGGAAATATTCTTGTGGAATATTCCTTCCCCTTTTGCATAATTAAACTTTGTTTTAATTTGCTAAAATATCTTTTTCCCTCACCCATGAGAATATTCCAAAGAATATTCTGTTCTCCTCACTCATTTGAAAAAAAGGAATATTCATTTTCTATAACAAACTTACTTGAATTCTTGTGTAAGTTAACTTGTGACCTCTTGTGCAAGTTAACTCGTGACCTCTCGTGCAAGTTAAAAGTGTGTTTGTTTGGACAAAGGTGAACCCTTGATTAAATCTCATCATTGATTCTCATTTGTTGATGAGAATCCATGATCCATGCCTCCAAATTTCTCTATCCTTGACTGTTGATTAACCTTTTTGATCTCAACCCTCCATTTCTCATTTGTTCTCCTAAAAATAGGTCACTATTTTGAGACAAATGGATCCATCTTTTATCATTAAACTTATGCTGTTAAAATCATTCACAGTCACACTCACATTTAGCATCTTTTTAGTTTAAATTACTTGTATAATAGCTTAGCTTCCATGGTAACATAATTCATCCATTTAACTTATTTAATAATTAGGGTTTGAATCTTTTTAGCTTAAAAAATTAGTTAGATTAGGCTTGCATACACCCATAGTAGTTAAAATAGCTTGCATCATGTTCATTTAGCTTTAAATCATGTTTCATCACACATTTCTTATCAATTTCATCAGTTTCTTCTATAAAATTGATTGGAACGGGATCATTTATCCACGGGATTGGGAAAGGGTCACCGTTCCACATCAATGTGACACCACTCCCCCAATAGGATAAGTTTCAATGGATTAGAGTAGGCATTTTAAAAGCTTTCATAGTTTAGCATGCTAGTTTTGATAGATGCTTAGTTTAGTTTATTTTGAATGATCTCTATTGTATTGATGTTTAGTGTCATGAATACGCTTTGATTCTTCATGGATCAAGTGTAGTCAGCCCATACTAATTCGTCAGTCACATTTTGGCGGTAGAAGGAGGGATTAACCGATAACATTTAACAATTTTTCCTCTTGAAGTCCATTTTCTTGTTTTTGCAGATACAACAATGCTCTAGGGGATTTCAATGACACCTTTGTAAGGCGTCGCCATATAGTGACACTATTGCCATCTGATACAGTGGCACCTAATTAATACACTGGCACTGATTAAAATAAGCAACAACGCTAATACTTTTTAGAGGTATCAAGAATTTGTAAACACCAACACCACCAAATAGCAATGTTATCGTCGTCACTTCCTTTCTGTAGAGTGACACTCATTTGATTTATGGCGTCGCTCTTCTCCGGTAAGCAAAAATAGTGTGATTTTTAGCATGTGGTCTAATTTTTTTTTACTTCATCTGATCACTAACATGTCTTTGACTTTTTGTTCTATTTTTTAGGATAACTGGGTTTTGTAGGTTGGAGATAAAAGTCAAAGTGAAGAAGCATTCTTGTATTTAAATATTATAATTGTAACAAGTGTTTTGACACTTTTGGGGCAATCATAACCCATTTATCATGCTTTTCATTTTATGCTTTAGGACTACACTAGCTTTCAATTGGGTTTTAAAATGAATGCTCAAATGAGATTAAAATGAACCCTCACTTCATTATGCTACTTTGGGTTTAAAATTGAACAATACAACTTAACACTTCCTTTGGTGCTTAAAATAAACTTACCCTTGCTTTGAGGGTTAAAATTAACGAGTGTTTTCCATGTCTTGTGATTTACATTTTCACCATTGAATTTGTATGCTCTTCTCTCGTGCCACTTGGTGATCTTGAGAATCAAAAGCATTCCTTTGACATTTGTATAATCACCCACATATTTCGATTTGGATTAAAATGAACCCCATGCTAGTGTGAGGAAAAGGCGTTGTGTGTGCTCTCTCCTTGCTTCATCTGATTTGGGAGATCAAACTACAAATGTACTTCATTGCTTTTGTATATCTTTAGAGAGCCTGCCACCCTGTTTCAAAAGGTGGGAATGACCCAAGCGTTAATGAGCTAAAGCCAAGCTCTTTCAGACCGCTATATAAAAAATGTGTTTGTGACGAAAGTCATAAGCAACAAGTGTAGATGTGTCATACCCACAAGTGCCACCCCTGGTTCCTTCATGACATGTCAAAATCCTTTCCTCAGGAAGGGACTGGGAGGCTTCTTGATTGAAAAATCTTGAGCTAATCTTACCACGTGTATGGCCACCTTGAACAAAAGCCCTTACTAAGAACCAATTGTTTAGAAGCCAAAAAAAATTATCCTTGCTGGTGTAGGAACGGTTGTTCTGAAGCCGCTCCACATTTTTCTATTCATTGTCGAAATAGAAAAATCCTTAGGATCTTCAGATCTTCAAGATTTGAGATTTGGTGGTCCTGAGAAGTGTGTGCCATAGAGGGGAGCCAGTGTCACCAAATCTCTAGTTGTTCACATTGTCTTAATGTTTGGAGAAATCCAAGTGGGGATTCAACAAGTAGTACCTTCTGAGTCTAGGATGGTATATGCTTGTGAGTCAGTTTAATACTTTGATTGGTTCCAAAACATTGAAAACAAACATCAACAAAGTCTTTTCAAAATTTCAAATCCTTTGGTTTAAGTATGGATACCCTTTGAAAAAACCTTGATATTAATGCTTGTCCTAAGAATTTATTCTTAGAGACTTCTAAGTATTTTGGTTTATATCTCAATCCATACTTCCCAAAGTTAACATAGGAAACTATGGCTTGAACTTCATCCTTTTCACAAAATGGAACTTGTGAAATTTATGATGTTTTGGAATAGACATTTAGTTTGAAACTTAATCAAGACAATTGTTTGTGGTAAAATAAACTCACTTAAGCAAGATAAATTGACAAATTGAACCCCACATGACCATTTGGATACCGATCGCTCCCGTTGAGCAACTTGACCTTACACCCGCTATCATTCAACCACACTTTGAACTCATTGAAGGAGAACAAACCGATATAATTAGTAGTTTGAGAAGATTCACTTTTGAAACAAAGGAAACACCAACCCAGTGGAGAAACACAACATTTGTCATAGACAAAGAAGAGGAACAAGCTGATATTGTGGCTAGAAGGCCCATATTATCACCACTTGCGTGGCAATAAATATCCTCTTTTTCATAATCTTAACTTCTCTAAATGATCTTACACAAAATCATAATCTCCAAGAGAAGGTATACAGGTTGTCACTTCAAACTTAGGCATCTTAGTCCAAAATCCATCAAAAAACACCTTTTAGCACTTCACCAAAATAGAGACAAGTTGGTATACAACTTCTATAAATGTGCTTCAAGGAACAATCTAGACATGTATGCGTTCTTTTGGAGTCAAAACCCCAGTCTTTTTCACGATCTTGAACCTATCTAAATAATTGGGTCTTTAGGATGTGAAAACTTTAGAGGTCTAGCATGTTTCTCACTACCTTGGTCTTATCAAAAAAAGGTTCCCATTAGGTCAACATTGGGTCAAACATTTTTTCCACCCCTTCGTCAAATTTCATTGTTCACTTCACCAAACTTTGCAATTTTTTTGAATACACCAACACTTTTTGACTTAAACATCTATCAAACCAAATAATATCTTAGCTACTTTGTATGTGAAATGAATCATTTTCCATGCATTTGATTAAGTTAGTTATCATCTTTGAACTAGTTTATCTTGAAGGTCATGAGTCTACCCTTAAGATTTCCAAGTTCATCAACATCCTTTATCTAAACATCAAAAACATCAAACTTAAGTCAAAAGTGTTGTCCCAAAACATTTGCAAAAATTATTTCCCACATCATCCATCTTTTCATCTCCCATTATCATAATTTCTCCAAAAATACTTAGAGCATCCCTTTTACCTAGATTTGAGTCAACTAGGGAGTTCAAACATTACAAATCTCAACACAACTATCCCATAGGTGACCCAAAATTTATGGTAAAGATAGGATTTTAACACAAGAGAATCGTGAAGAAAACCAAAGTCACATTCACCTCAAGTGATCCAAATACTCAAGAAATTGATTTGAGAAGTTAGGTTACACCATCACAACAACCATCATCTCCATTAGGCCCATATGAGATAAAAGAAATTACCAATAAGGTGATCCCACAATACTGGTTTACAATTTCTAGGAGATCCTGATTTTTGCTAAAATCACATATTTTTAGAAAATATAATGATTCAAGCCTTGAAAGGTTCCATTTAAAGGATTCTAATTGAAGAGGGTTTGATTGAACCACCTTAGATCAAACCCCCTTGGATAGAACCCAGCTAGTTTTAAACCATACCTATAACAGAGTCTCCTTTACACCTATCAAAATGCTGATAAAAAACCACTTTTGATTTACCTTTTGGGGGATCAAATGAATTCATTTAAAATTATTTTTTTGTATGTAGTCCTTATTATAAGCTTCCCAAAAAGTATAATTTTAAATAAATTTAATTTAATTATTATATTTTTTTTTATTTCTTGTGAATGTAGGTTTTTCACCGAAAATCAAGCTCTCTGTTTTGCACATGTGAAAAATAGTAGATTATCAATTTTTTTTTTAAATATCAGTGCACTAGATATTGAAGTCCTTGATCAACAAAAAATAATTGAATTTCATACATACAAAAAGTTATGTTGTATATAGTCTGCCTATGTCTGAATTGTAATTGGTTTGACTTCAAAACTTGATTAAGGAAAAATATTCAATAAAACACTATGAAAGCAAATGAAAGCTAGATATCATAGTTACAAATCTAAATTGAAAAATTAGAATTTTATCCTTCATGGAAAAAAGTTATGTTGTATCAGTGAGCATCACTCCTTAAAAATGGTGTTTACTGAAAAAAACTAGTTTTTGAAGGAGATGGAAAAAGAAGTACAATATGATTCCAAAATTTTTGATTTTTTTTTAAAAAATATACATAAAAAATGTCACAAATCACTAGTTTGCATCATCTTCAAATTCCTCACGGTTTAGCTGCTATAAGTGTCTGAAAGTGAAGATTTAGTTAGAAAAAATTAGTTCAGTGTCTAGTTTGGCCAAAAATTGTAAACCAATATTGTGGGATTACCCAATAGCCCGTTTGAACTCACTAGGGAGGAAATCATGGAACATCAAGCCTTAGAAAACACAGCTCCAATTTCCCCATCTTTTGTTGCACAAGCTTTGACACAAGGCTTAACAACTCCATCGCCAGGGCTAAATCAAACATCCACTCCTAGTCTTGCAACTAGTCTTGCCAAAGACTTTGGTCTAACTCTTCCATTTGAAAGAAACATGATTGTGGGTACTATAAAAACTAATCCATCTCAAACCACTACTTGGACACCTACCTTTGGTGCTTCTCCCATTCCCGAAGATCCCCAACATCCATATAAACCTCTTACACTTCATTTCTCCACAATAACCTCCACATATCGAGGACACCCCTCTTCATCCATAACCATGAGTACCACAAGTGTGCCCAATATCATGCAAAGTAGTGTGGACCAAGTGTCACAAGTAGACCCAAAAGGGAAAGGAAATACCCTCATGCAAAATCATCCTTTAACGCAACATGGAATATCTTCATCCAATCCTCTCATTGAAACATCAAATCTTGTAGTTGCCCAAAAAACATCTATTCCATCCATCATCAACCCACATCAAAACAATCCCTTTATCACAAACCTCATCAACCAAGGTAATACCTTGACCACATCCCAAACACAAGGGAATATCCAAAATTTTAGTCAAGGGAATCCTTTCAATTAGTGGACCCAAGGTCTGAATGTGCCCTTAACATCGTAAAATTTAATGATACCATCCTCATATTTTCTGTTTGTCCCCTAAGTCATGCAAAATCAAATGGGACCTCAAACTTACATTCGTCCACCCTAAGCCACTATCTTACAAGGAATGTTAAATCGAGGGAATCCACAACCTCTCATCAACAATCTACTACCCACTCAAAACATCAACACCCAAAATCCATCACAGATGTCCCAACAACCAACTAATCCTACATTACAAGCGCATGCCTTAGCTTTACAACAAGCACACCAAGCTTATCAACAAGAAATCCAACAATAGCAACAAGAACAAGCAACCCTAATAGCACAACAATAGCAACAACAACAAAAATTAGCCCTAGTAGCACAACAACAACAAGTAGCCCTAGCAACACAACAACAACAACAACAACAACAAGAAGCAGCCCTAGCAGCACAACAAGCATCCTTAGCAGCACAACAACAAGAAGCAACCTTAGTACAACAACAATATCAAGCCCATCAAGCAGCTTTAGCAGCACAACAACAACAACAAGCCCAACAAGCAGCCTTTTTGGCTCAACAACAACAAGCCTTACTAGCTCAACAGTATGCCCAACAACAACAACAACACCAAAAAAGTTCCTACTATAATCCTCCACATAACATCATAAATACAAATGCGTTAGGAACATATACATCAACACCTCAATCACCTTCATAGAATCTCACACCACCATACACCCCATACAACACTTTATCATATCAGAATCTCGCATACAACCCATCTGCCATCCCAAAAATCTCGACATATGTTCCTCCACCAAACTCACAGGACGATTTAACATCACAACTTAAAGCATTATCACAAGAAATGTAGGATCTTCGAATGGGAAAGACAAAGAAGCCCCATACACAAAACCTATGTCCTTATCCATTCGATTGAAACATCGCAATGGTACCATTCCCTCATGGCTTTGAAATCCCCAAATTTGATAAAGACCAAGGGAGAGGAAGTCCTATGGACCAAGTCAAAGAGTTTAACATCATGTGTATAGAGGTGGCCTACAATGATTCTTATTTAGTGCACCTCTTCCCACTAAGCTTAACAAGTCCTGCCATGGATTGGTTTTCTCAATTTCCGTTAGGTATCAAAATCTTTCAAGAAATCACCGATAAGTTCATAGATCATTTCTCCTTTAATATTGAGATGGATGTAATCCTAGAAGATTTGTATACTCTCAAACAAAACAAAGGATAATCTTTCACCAATTTCTTGCAATGGTGGAGACAAATAGCTAGTAAGAGTAAGTGGCCCCTTCTTGATGAACAACAAGTGGGGATCATCATATCAAATATAGATTCGTGTCTATCCTTCCACTTGAAAATGTAGTGCATCACCTCTTATGACAAGCTTGTCCCTAGGGCCCTTAACATCGAGAGAGCTCTAATCTCACAAGGAAATACTCAAGCTTATAAAGACAATTTCCCATCAAATACTTCAAATGACAAGCCTTGTGTCTGGGATAAGAACAAAAATGTGACTAATGATGGCATGGTAGATGCTACGGTAGTCCTAAGTGCTCCTAGGTTGAACAACAATCATGTTGCTAACGTTCAAACAATTGTGCGACAAACAACACTCCCTCAGAAAAATCCGATCAACAACATCAAAACACAACAAAGGAAAACCCCTAACAAGAAAAACTATCCAAAATGAAACTACACACAGTTTTCATAACCCATTGAGACCATTATGAAGAAATTGGTAGAGTCATACTTGATAATGCTTCCCAACTTTGAAAATTACCTAGAACCACAAGATAAACCTTCCTGGTACAATGAGAACAATCTTTTTGACTTTCAAAAAATCAAATGACACAAAACAAAAAATTGCATGACTCAAAAATATTATCCAAGACCTTATAGAGAGTGACATCATATCTATTGAGGTACCCGTCGATAATCAGGATCTTAAGATATACAAAAAACCTATGCCAAACCATAGCAAAGGGAACAACAACAGAAAAGCTAAGGACTACACAGATGTGCAACATACCTATTCTAATGTAGTCACTTCCTATGATAGTTCCATCACTATTATCACCATCAAAAGGCTTACGGTGTGTGGGGTCACTACACGATGTGTCAAAGTCACCATCCAAGGAGCCCCATCTCAATCTAGGGAACACCCTACTCAGCCAACATCAAACCCTAGCAAGTATAATCTCCTAGATCAGCTTAAGAAGACCCCCACACAGATTTCAATCTTAGAACTATTGAGACTATCTCCCGCACATAGGGAATTCCTAGAGAATGCTTTGTTAGAGTCATCCATCCTTGAGGATATTGATACAAAACAATTTCAAGCTATGGTAGGGCATATCACTAATCATCTTCTCACCTTCTTAGAATAATACCTACCATCACAACCATCTCATAACCGTGCCTTACACCTTGAGGTCATTATTCATAAGAATAAGGTTAAATGAGTCTTAGTAGATGGACGTTTTGGTTTGAACATTTGTACCCTTCAGTTGATCAAGAACCTAGGCTATTAAGAGGATACCATTGAGAAAGTAAAGAGTACCACCGTTAAGGCATATGATGATCAAGAGAAGGTATCATAAGGAATAATTTCACTACCCATCCAAGTGGGACCCATCATTGCAAAAACTACATTCCAAGTGTTAGACCTTGATCTTCCCTACAACATCCTACTTGGCCGACCATGAATCCATGCCCTAAAAGCTATAGCCTTGACCTATCATCAATGTATAAATTTTCCTTTTGAGGGTAGAGAAATTACCATCCACAGAGTTCTTGAGCCTATTTACTATTGCAAAAACCTTGAGGCCAAGTTCTATAAGATCCCACAAATACCCAAGAATGATGAAGGGCCTACACCATTCTCCTCATTTTTTGACCCATTGTCCCTTGCATTGACCTCAAAAATGAAAATACCTATTGTGCAGAACATTCTTAATATCAAAGCAGTGATCCAGAATGATGGTTGTGGAAATTCTAAACTAATGAAGAATACATTTGTTTTAGGAGAGCTACCTCTTTCTCCTCAATACCATGGGAAGCCCACATCTAGCAACAAAGAGCCTGAAATAATCAAGGTGGTAGCTACTACCTCCACCAAGTGGGGAGATTTGAACCAAGAAGATGTAAATGAGGAGGATGTCTCTAAACTACTATATCAGGATGAACGACCCATCCCTGTTATTCCCATGGAAGATGACAATAAAGGCTTGTAGCTAATGAAGGGATAGGGCTATAACAAGAATGAGAAGTTAGGACAGAATGATAATGGTTTGCTAGAACCTGCCATTCCTAAGAAACACCTAAAGAATCTTGGACTAGGTTGTACTAATAGCAAGGTCACCCTTATTGGCAAAGGTATTTCCGCTAAACGGGTTGAGGCTTCCTCTTCATTATCTACATCACGTGATATGACCCTAGACGACTTCCCCCTTGATGTTGCTAACCTATTTGAGAATAACTCCCTATTCATGCTATCCATAACAGCCTTTGCTCTGAGCAATCAATTGACTGAAATATGTCTAGTATACCCACAACTCATTGAATTAGACCAACAAGGACCACCTATTTTAGATTTATTCAAAAATGATGAAGCAATCTTAGAATCCATGGGACTCTGTGACAACTTACCATGGGTAGATCACAAAGTTAGTTTTGACGTAGAGCTAGACACAGGGGCGTACTACATGGAGACAATTGAATCCTTCAGTCACAAAATTGATGAAATTCAATTAACATGTAAATATTTAAGTGTAAACCACACCATGGCACTTTTTGATCCTAAAATAGTAAAAAGAAAGGATGCATTTGAAGGTGAAAACCTCTTTGAGGTGCCCAAGGATGAGAGATTCAATCTCCCGCTTAGTGCAATGCACCCAGAGAAGTCAATAATGTTAGTAGAAAAGGCCACTCCAGTTAATGTGGGAACATAAGAAGCACCCAAGATCACTTTTTATGCTAAATCCCTATTGGATGGAGAATAGAAAAACCTAGCAGCATTCTTGAAAAATCAAAGAACCAACTTTGCATGGTCATACACTAATATGCCAGGGCTTGATCCAGAAGTGGTTGTGCATCACTTAACAGTCTATCTTGAAGCCAAGCCAATAAAGGAAAAATTAAGGAAGATGCACCCTCAGATAACACTCTTGGTGAAACTTAGAGTTACAAAAGCTTCTTGATGTTGGATTCATCCGACCAAGATTATCCTGAGTGGGTTTCAAACCTAGTACCAATCTCCAAATCCACTGGGGGCATTAGAATATGCACGAATTTTAGAGACTTAAACAAGGCATGCTCAAAGGATGATTTCCATCTTCCTAACATCGATCTCATCATGGACTTAACTACAGGGCATGAAATTCTATCACTCATGGATGGTTTTTAGGCCATAATGAAATCATGATCACTAAGAGGATCAACACAAAACTTCATTTACTTGTCCATGGGGAACATATTGTTGGAACGTGATGCCATTTGGGTTGAAGAATGCAAGAGCCACCTATCAAAGAGCAATGACCCTCATCTTTCATGACATGTTCCACAAAACATTCAAAGATTATGTGGATGATACTTTGGCCAAGTCAAAGAAAATAAGTGAACACATAGAAGTTTTAGGATCCATCTTCTATAGACTTGAAGAGTACAAAGTATGACTAAATCCAAAAAAGTGTGTCTTTGGGGTTACATAAGGGAAACTTCTTGGATATTTCGTCTCACAAAGAGGGATAGAAATTGATCCAACAAAAGTAAAATCCATCCTAGACATGGAACCACTGCAAACACTGAAGCAGATGAGAGGATTACAAGGAAGATTGCATTCCATCAGAAGGTTCATAGCGCAACTATCAAATAAAATCCACCCTTTCTAGCATCTTCTCCATAAAGGAATAACTTAGAAGTGGGATGAGAAAGTGTGATAAAGCTTTCCAACAGATCGAGGACTATCTATTGACACCACCAATGCTCATTCTGTCAATACCAAACAAACCATTGATCCTGTATATCTCAACAACATCAACAACACTAGGTGCTCTTCTATCACAACATGATGAAGACAAAAAGGAAAGAGCTGTCTATTACATCAGTAGGACCTTGGTAGGCTATGAGATGAACTATTTATCCATTGAGAATGCATGCTTAGCAGTAATTTTTTCTTCACAAAAGTTTAAAAATTACATGATGTCACATCAAGTCAAGCTTATTACAAAGATTAACCCATTGAAATACATGTTATCCAAAGCAACTCTCATTGGGAAAATGGCCAAATGGGTAAGATCTTAACTGAATTTGGCATAGAGTACATGGAGTGCAAGGCAATTAAAGGACAAGTGATCACATATCAACTGGAAGAGGCACCTATCTATGTTGAGAACCCATTGATATCTGAATTCTCTAATGAATTAGTGTTCCTTGTCAATCTCACATATCAGTTGAAAATGTACTTTGATGGATCATTCAACCAACATGGATTAGGAGTGGGTATTATTTTCATCACCCCTCAAGGTGATTGCATCCCAAAGTCATATAGGCTATCATTTCCCTATACTAACAATATTATTGACCACGAAGCTCTAATCACAGGTCTAAGGATAGTAGCTCAATGCCAAATACAAGAGATGAAAGTCTATGGAGACTCATAGCTAGCTATCAACCAAGTCAATGATGACTATCAAAGTAAGGATGACAAGACTACTCCTTACAAGAAGATGGTGGAGAGTATCAAAGACCTTTTCATAGATATAACTTTTGAGAAGATTCCTTGCATGAACAACCGAGTAGTAGATGCTATGGAAACAATTGTATCATTGTTAGACATGTCGCATAACGTCCTCCAATGCGAATTATTGGTAGGAAAATTTCTCTTACCAACTTTGGAAATCCTTGAATCTGAATTCACGTGTCATTGTTGGTCCTGGATCCCCATGGTATCATGAAATATTCATCTACCTATACAGAGGAACCCTCCCATCCGATATCACCTCTAACCTTAAAAAGACCTTTGTTAAGAAGGCATCCTGATTCGTGATCCTAGGTGATACCTTTTACCGCCGAAGCATCGAGGGGACATTACTACAATGTCTTAATCGAGAGGAAGCCTTGACCACTTTGACAAAGTACATTATGGCATATGTGGTTCACATTCTAGTGGTATGAATTTAGCTAAGAAACTATTGAAGATGGGGTACTATTGACCAACCATGGAAATAGAAGCCCATCAATATGTGCAAAATTGTGTCTAGTGTCAACAACATGGAGATCTAATTCATTATCTAGCTTAGGAATTGCAACCAATGATCACACCTTGGCCTTTCTCGCAGTGGGGGCTTGACCTCATAGGAAAAATCACTCCAACTTCATCCAATGACCACAAGTTTATCATAACGGTCACTGAGTACTTTACCAAGTGGTTCAAAGCCATTCCTATGACCTACATAATATAGGAGTTTAGGTGAACTCCTCAAACACCCCAGAATCACCTACAAGACAAAATAACTTCCAAAAGAGAGAAATGGCAGAAATATCATGCTATCATTAAGATGCAAGAATTCCAAATTGAATATGAGATGATTACAAATGTACAAAATTCCATGAATATATAGGCATGAGTGAAAACCTAAAATGCGTAAGATGTTGCCAAGTGTTAAAATCACACTACATGTGACAACATGTGAACCCTATCTAGGAAATGATAAAAAGATAGAGATAAGTTCTAGAAGGACAACTCATCTTCTAGAAGGAATCTTGTCTCCTACAAACAAGGAAGGGGGAATTACCCCATTATTAAATGATTTATCTAATTATGCAACCTAGGACTTAAAATATTACCTAAGTAAACTTATGCAAAGTGTAATTAAATAATTAATTACACCAACACATAATAGGGAAGCAAATTGCCAAGTTTATCCTAAATTACCTCATCTATCGTTATGGTGTTCCACAAAATCTTATCTCAGACAACAAAACACCCTTCAAGAATCAAGATGTAAAAGAGCTATGCCAAAGATTTAGAATCCGAAATTGATTCTTTATCTCATAATACCCCCAGGGCAACAGTCAAGTTGAGGCCACGAACAAGACCATTTCGAAAATCCTAAAGAAAATGGTCAATGAAGCTGGCCGTAACTAGCATTTGCAATTAAATCCCACTCTTTGGGCCTGTCCAACCAATATATGCACACCTACAGGTGCAACCCCTTTCTCCTTGGTCTACAGATCAGAAGCCATTCTGCCTATTGAGGTCGAGCTCCCATCATTGCAAGTGTCACTACAAAACCTAATCACTGATGAAGAATATAGATTATCTCAACTGAATGAGCTATAATTATTGGATGAGCATCGTCTTGACACCCTTAATCACTTGCAAGTATATCAAAACTAACTGAAACAAAGCTATAAAAAGATCAAATGTCAATCTTTCTAAGTAGGGGATCTTGTCCTAAATAAAAATAAAAAAATCTTCCAGATCAAGACAATAAAGGAAAGTTTGAGCCTAACTGGTTAAGTCCCTTTATGATCACAACAAGCTATGGATCTAGAGCATATCAATTGTCAACACCTGAAGGTGAACCCTTGCATGAACCAACCAATAGCTTGCATCTTAAAAAGTTTTATGCCTAGGATCGAAGGGTGTAAATCTAAAAATACAAAAAAAAAAAGAAAGATCAAAATCCAAAAAAATTAGAAAACAAATTGAAAAAAGTAAAGAAAAAAATCATCCTCTAGTGAAAACCACTTTGGTGGTGCTTTGGGAAAATACCTTGGTGAAAACCTAGCAAGCAACCACCTCGCATAAATAAAGCACCTCCATCTATTCATTGGCTTTTTATCCTATCAGTCTTGGAATCAACATCCGTCCATCACATCATCCATCCTATTTATTCCATCACCCATCCGCATCTGAGTCATAGCTTGACATTGAGGAGTGTCATATCCCCTTTGGTACTACTTGGCATATTCCTAAGGTTAGTTTGTCTTGCCTATATCGAGGTAGTCTATTGTGTCACGCTGGGGGTAATTCGTTATGAATCATATTGGGTTCTTAAGGTTATTAGAAATCTCACCAAAAATCCTAAAAAAAATCATAAAACATCCATACAAAAATCCAAAAAGATTTGCAAAATCCTGTATAGCTAAAATCCAAAAACATTTGTAAAATTGTAATTGCAAAATCCAAAAACTCCAAAATACATCAAAATCCCTAAAAAGGTCAAACATCAAAAATCCAAAAATACTACCTTGTTGAACTACTAGTCTTTGAGCTTGAATGTAGGTAAGGCCATCATTGATGTGCCCCCGAGACACCTTAGGTTAGTCCTTTAGGAGTCCGTCATAATAAACTGGCATTCCATAAATTGTTCATCTTCATCTTTCAATAAGTTGTCAGTCAAACTATGTGGTCTTTGCATGTATAACATAGGCAAGGCTAATCTTTGATCAACCCCCGAGGCCCCTAGGATAGGTATTTTAGGTTAGGTTCTTGGTCAAATTTGAAAAAATCCCTAAAAATTCAAAAACCCAGAAAATCCCTAAACATTTGAAAACTTGGAAAATCCTTAAACATTCAAATATCGAAAAATCCCTAAACATTTGAAACTCGAAAAACACAAAAAAAATAAAAAAATAAAAAGCCCCAAAACATTAGAAAACATTAAAAAGACCTAAACAGTTGACATCAAATATCTTGGAGAAAACCCTAAACAACCTCAAATAACCAAAAACCAAAACATTCAACTCAGAAAGACCAAAAATAGCCTATTTTTTTTGCAAAATACCAAAAATATTTGAAATATTCTAGAGAATCCAAAACCATCCATCCCATTCTACTTTCACCCATAATAAATCAATCGTTATCTTCAACCTTTGGAAAAATAAGTAGAAAGCATGTCTAGCAAATCGTAAAGTGAGAACCTAAGTGTCAAAATATAAAGTCTAAATCATAGATAAGCGAGTCAATGAAGTTTGTATCAACAACTTATCAAACACCTCATCCTAATCAAAACACCTGATCAACATGTCCTAGGATGCATCCTTCTTGTGATGGACATCAATATCATAAACCACCTTAGCTATATTTAAACTGACAAGAGGTATAGATAACATTGACTGTTTGTCTTTGATCTTTTCTTATGATTTATCTTATTGACCCATTCCAAGGACCTCTCGATGATGTCTATCAAAAAAATTTGGAGAGAAAGGAATGGGGAATTGATCATTATCTTTCGTTTGCTGTGCTTGTGGGTATTCTTGTAAAATAATCTTGGCGCATACTTGCTTAGTTGTGTGTAGGAAAGTCGTTCAGAGTAGATTGTTGACTATTGCGTATGCTTTGGTTTGATATATTCTAAGCTTCTAACTCACATTCTAATGAGGTTTCCATATGTCAAGATGTGAACAAGAATTGTCTTATCTATTTGCAGAGTCAAATTCCATTACACTAGATACAACGTTGTCCTAGTTTTTAATACCTTGATGCATCGTATCTATGTTATACCAAAAATAAGGAATGACGGAAAATCCCAATCCCAAGATATGAGAAAATCATCATCATGCATTTATCGTCACCATCTCTAATAAAGTCTCGGTGAATCATAAACTTGTTGGATCTTTTAAATCAATCATCAAAATCAATGGTCAAATCATTCATCTTATTTCATCTTATCTTCTCTTCGTGCTAACTTGGTATCATGAAAGTCAACAAAAAAATCATCAATACATCCATCCTGCATTCACAAATCATCAACATGCATACATATCATTATCATAGCATAAACATACATCACACTATCATGAACATTTACATTATCCATACATCCATAAGCATACATCATCATCTCATAAAACTGCATAAGAAAATACAAAAAAAGAAATGCCTCCATATCATTTGCATAAGCTTAAAATCTGCATATCATATCATCCATCCCATAACATGTCATGAAAAGATACTAAAAAATAAGTGCATCCATTCATTACATTGCATATCATATATAACATCACATAGCACATAAACATGAATGAAAGGAAATACATCCATTCATTATGTTGCATCCATACATTCATAAGCATGAAAAACATAGCACATCACATATTGAATCCATATAGTATCATATATATATATATCAAAAAAATGATTGTCATGGTACAATATTTGAAGTAGTGTATGTATATCTATCAAAAGTACAATATCCATGAGGCTATAAAAAATGAGCCCATGAATGTATATTTGTATAAAGAATTAGACAATAATCAAAAAGTGTCTATACAAGTAAGCTAGCCTTGATGGCTGCTCCCCTCCCCATATTTTCTCTCTAATGGTTGATCCTCAGCCCAGTGATGTACTCCACTCCTCTGTGAAAAATTTGGCTACCTCATCACTATGGGGACATCTCGATGATAGTGTATGCGATAATACATAGCCTCAGTCACGACCTATTTGTATAAATGATAATAAAATATATATCCTTATGCCACAACAGTCACAACCTCTAATTGTTGGCGCCGTTTGACCTCCTGTGCCAATTGCATATCTGAGGCTTGTTGGTGCAGGAGCACCAGGCAAAGGATTATTTTGTTTTTGAGTTCTTTAATTTTGTGGTGCTATCATAAGGTCATGTTGACCATTATTTTAAGTGCTTAGGGTTGTTTTTTGGTCTTTGGAAAAGAGGGTGTCAAGTTTCCAATGAGTTTAGAGGCTCACTTTGCTAAATAGTGAAAAATTGTTAAATGTCTGAAAACACAGCGGGTTTTACAAAAAGGCATTTTTAGGTCATTTAAGCCTCGACCCAAGAACCTAAATTGTTGGGAAGGCATATTTAAGGCATTCCACGACCTTTTTGGTGGGTTAGAAGTTCTTTGTACGGACTGTTTTTCCAGAAATTAAAGAAAACAGCTTTCTTGTCTTATTTTCTGTGTTTTTCTGTTCTTGTTTGCAAGACAGCAGTTAAATGAATTAAAAGAGGCATTTTGTAAGTTTTTTTAGCATGTAGAGAAGCCTCTGGAAGTTCTGTTAAGGCACATTTGATAGCTGTTTCATCATTTTCACACATTCTTGTAAATTCTGTGTTTTTCCCTTATTTGCTGTTTTGACTGGAACTGTGTAAAAATGGAGTTCTAGGCTGCATTCCCTCTGTACCTGGAAGTATGGAATTGTTGGGAACGTGGTCAGGCTCCATATCTATACATATTTTAGTGGTAGGTGTTAGGTTTTCTTTGGTTGCAGGAGTTATGAGAAAAGTCTTGCCCTAGGCGAGCCAGTGAAGAGCCCGGCTAGGAAAGGCTGCAGAACAGCGTTGATAACTTGCAGGGGAGAAAATATTTTCAAAAAATTATTTTTGGAGAATTTAGGGGAAGGTCTTGGCCACGTGTGGTACCAAGGAGGAGAGCCCAGCAATCCGTTTAGGAGGAGAAATTTTCACCAGTCCTAAAACTGGTTCTGGACAATTAGAAACCCTAGTTTTCTGGGTAGTGTTTGCATGAGGGCAAAGAACGGCTTGGATAGAGCCAAGACCCTAGAAATCTTGAAGCTGTAGACAAGGGAAACAAATTTCCTAAGCCAAGAACCACGTTTCTTTGGTGGGTTTAAGAGGGAAAAGCAATTTACCCCTGTTCAGAGACCAAATAGTGGCTCAAGAGCAAAACCTTTGGAATAGGCTTCATGCAAGTGTTGGTAAGATGGAGTCTAAGTGAAGTTCCAGAAACCCTAGGAGGTTGTTTTGGAGTTTTGGAAAACATTCCCTCACCCCTGCAAGATTTGTTCATGTATTGAGGGAGGATTAGTCTTTTGGATGGATAAAAGGCTAAGAAGGAAAGGAGTCATAGCACCAAGATTTGGCTTGGTAGTTGCAAACTTGACAAGATAGTGAGGTTGGGAGGAGAACCGGGGGAACTTAGAAAAGATAAAGTTCCTATAGGTTAGGGTGGAACATAAATTTCACCAAGAAGGTCTATGTCAAGGCCTAGCACAGGAAACTGTGACTGTTTCCTACAACATCTAAAAACAGTGTAACTGATTCCTGCAGCTTCCAGGAATCTGTGATTGCTTCCTGTAGCCTCCCTATCAGATTGGTATCAGAGCAAGCAAAATATTTGGGAAAGTAGCAGCTTATATGTGAGAGGAAGTTGAGTCAAGTGAACCGCCCAAGATGGTGACAAATGTACAGTTAGCCAAGATGGTTGAAGAGCAAGAAGAGGATAACAAATCTCTAAAGGAAAGGATAGAGCAGCTTGAAGCAGCACTGAACCAGGTGAAACTGGAAGGCAAAGTGCCAAAAGAAGAAGAGGTTGCAGAGGAGGACAAAGTCCCTGAACCTGACCCCGTTTTGGAGGAGGAGCCTTTCTTGAAGGCATTGAAAGCATTAAGTGGAAAAGGACTTGAGGGCATACCACTGTTTAGTGGAAAGATGGATCCTGATTTGGTCATGGATTGGATAGAAGGCATGGAGAATCACTTTGAGTGTGATGGAGTAACTGAAGCACAGAAGGTGAAGGTAGCTAAATCAAGGTTGAGAGGATCAGCTTTGACATGGTGGAAGTTTGTTCAGACTGAAAGGGAAAAAGAAGGTAAGCAGCCCATTTCAACTTGGAAAGGAATGGTTGCTAAGGTAAAGGAAGCCTACATGCCAGATGACTATGAGATTCAGTTGCACAAGAAGAGGCAAAGTTTAAGATAGAAAGACCAAGATGTCAACACCTATACTGAAGAGTTCCAAAAGCTTTGTTTAAGATTTAATGTGGCAGAAGATGAGAGCCTAAAAGTGGCTAGGTACCTCAATGGTTTGAAATGGAACATCCAAGAAGAGATGGCTCTTTTGAGTCCTAAAACAGTACACCAATGTTATCAGTTGGCTATCAAGATTGAAGAAAGGAACAAGAGGAAGCATGATCAGTCTTCTAAAGGCAGAGGCAAAGGCAGAGATCAAAGAGGACAGCGTGGTGGTTACCAAGGAAGAGGTAATGATCAAAGAACCCAAGGTGAATCAAAGCTTCTGAGCATGGAGGTGAAACATCTTCAAGAGGGGGATTTAATAGAGGAAGAGGACCTCAAGGAGGTTCAAACAGAGGAAGAGGAGCAGGCAGAAGTAACTCTTACTTTGCCACCATGAAATGTTATCACTGCAATCAGCTAGGTCATCCAGCTTATAGGTGCCCAGAGAAAGCTTCATCTAGCAATGAGAAAAGAGTAGCTTACGCACAAGAGGACACCATGAGTGTCAAATCACCTGAGATCAGTCAAATAGAATCAAAAGTAGGTGAAAATCTGATGTTTAATAGAGTGCTGATCAGACAACCAGTCAAGGAAGAACCCAAGCAAAGGAGAGCTTTGTTTAGAGCAAGGTGCAAGATATTGGGAAAGGTATGCAAGGTCATTGTAGATTCTGGTTCTACAGATAATATCATCTCTGAGGAGGCAGTAACAAAGCTAAAATTGGAGAAAGTACCCCATAATAACCCCTACAAGGTCACATGGCTGAATAAAGGGCAGAGTGTTTTGGTGAATGAGCAGGTCACAGTAGAATTTTCAATTGGAGGCTATAAAGACAAGCTGGTTTGTGATGTATTACCCATGGATGCATGTCATCTACTACTGGGCAGACCTTGGCAATATGACAGAAGTGTTGTTTATGATGGGAAAGCGAACACCATTTCATTCAAGAAGGATGGAAGAACCTTCAAACTGCAGTCATTGATTGAGGAAGATGAAGGACAATCAAAGGTACCCAACATTATGTTGAGTAGTGGCAAGGAGTTCCTTAAGGACCTACACCAAGGGAATGAAGGATATGTGGTTATGATGCAGTCCAAAGAGGAAGAAAAGGCTGAAAGGACAGTGTTACCAGTAGCAGTCCAAAACTTGCTTGACAAATACAAGAGCATAGTCAGTGATGGAACACCATCAACTCTACCACCCAAGAGAGCAATAAGTCATCAAATTGACTTTATACCTGGAGCCTCATTGCCTAACAAAGCAGCATACAAGCTTACACCTGAGCAGAACCAAGAGGTGGCTAGGCAAGTGGAAGAATTGTTGAATCAAGGATTGATTCAAAAGAGCATCAGCCCATGTGCAGTCCCAGTTGTTTTGGCAACAAAAAAAGGAGGTAAGTGGAGATTATGCACTGATTCTAGAGCAATTAATAGAATCACAATTAGGTATAGGTTTCCTATTCCTAGAATTGAAGACTTGATGGATTGTCTTGGAGGTGCAAAATTCTTCACCAAGCTGGATCTTAAGAGCGGGTATCATCAAATCAGAATTAAGGAGGGTGATGAATGGAAGATAGCTTTTAAGACAAATGATGGCTTGTATGAGTGGAAAGTGATGCCATTTGGCCTCTCAAATGCCCCTAGCATGTTCATGAGACTAATGAATGAAGTGCTTAAGGATTTTACAGGGATCTTTGTAGTAGTCTATCTTGATGACATACTGATTTTCAGTAAGACAGCAGAAGAACATTTGAAGCATGTGGAGATGGTACTTAAAAGGCTGCAAGAAGAACAATTGGCCATTAATCTTGAGAAGTGTGAGTTCTTCAAACAAGAGCTTGTGTATCTAGGCTTTGTAGTATCCCAAGGAACGTTGAAGATGGATCCAAGCAAGGTGGAAGCCATCCTAAACTGGCCCACACCAACCACAGCAACAGAGGTAAGGAGTTTTCATGGTTTGGCTCAATTTTATAGAAAGTTCATAAGGAATTTTAGTGGTATATGTGCACCAGTCCTAGATACTATTAAAGGTGGTCTGAAAACAAAGTTTAAGTGGACACAAGAAGCTGATAAAGGTTTTGAAAAACTGAAACAAGAGGTGGCAACCCAACCTATTTTGTTGTTGCCTAGTTTTGATAAGTTGTTCACAGTTGAGTGTGATGCAAGTGGAGTAGCTGTAGGAGGAGTACTTAGTCAAGAAGGTAGGCCTGTAGCCTTCTTTAGTGAAAAGCTCAATGAAGCCAAGCAAAAGTACTCTACCAATGATCTAGAATTATATGCTTTAGTGCAGTCCCTTAGGAAGTGGAGGCATTATTTGTTACCTAAAGAGTTTGTGGTTTTTACAGATAACCAGGCACTTAGTTACATCAACACCCAAGAGAAGCTGAGTAATAGACATTTGAAATGGATGGAATACATCCAAGCTTTCACTTTTACCATCAAGCACAAAAAGGGACAAATGAATAAGGTTGCAGATGCATTAAGTAGAAGGTTGCTGACAGTCCAAGAGATACACCTGAAAAGCATTGGATTGGAGAGTTTTAAAGATCTCTATGGTGAGGATGAAGACTTTTCAAAAGCCTATAAGGTATGTTCTAATTTTGAGAATCATTTTCATAGTCAGTTTGCTGAGTATACACTACAAAATGGACTGTTATTTAAGGGTAATTAGTTATGTGTTCCAAGAGGATCAATGAGAGAAAATTTGATTCAAGAAAAACATAATGGCAGTCTTAGTGGAAATTTTGGTATTAATAAAACTTTAGAGCTAGTTCAAAGATTCTATTACTGGCCTAAGTTAGCAAGAGATGTCAGAAAGTATGTGGAACAGTGTGTTGTTTGCATGAAAGCTAAAGGGGGAGCTAGCAATGCAGGTTTGTATTAACCTTTACCCATTCCAAACAGACCATGGGAGTGTGTGAGCATGGATTTTGTGGTAGGTCTTCCTAAGACCAAGACTAGTTTTGACAGTATTTATGTTGTGGTAGATAGATTTAGTAAGATGAGTCATTTTATTCCATGCAAGACTACACATGATGCAAGTTACATAGCCCATCTTTTCTTCAGGGAAGTTGTAAGAATCCATGGATTGCCATTGAGCATTGTATCAGACAGGGATGTGAAGTTCATGAGTCATTTTTGGAAAACTCTATGGAGCAGATTGGGAACAAATCTATCTTTTGGATCAGCTTACCATCCTCAGACCGATGGTCAAACAGAGGTGGTTAACAGAGTGCTAGGTAATCTTTTAAGGTGTCTAACCAAGGAATATGGACAGACTTGGGATATGGTGATTTCTCAAGCTGAATATGCTTATAATGATAGTGTCAATAGAACTACAGGAAAAAGTCCTTTTGAGGTTGTGTATGGGATGCACCCAAGAGGTATTTGTGAACTTAGAGACCTTGGATCAATGGAGAATAGGAGTGGACATGCAGAAGACTTCACTCAAACCATGAAGGAGATTCATGAGCAGGTTAAGAAAACAGTTACTGCAGCAACACAAAAATTGAAGGATAAAGTTGATGAGTCAAAGAGAGATGTACAGTTTCAAGTAGGTGATTATGTGATGGTTCACCTCAATAAATCCAGATTGCAGAAGGGCATGGCAACCAAGTTACAGATGAAAAGAGTGGGTCCATGCAAGGTATTGGCCAAATATGGCAAGAATGCATACAAGGTGGAATTACCAGCAGACTTGGGAATCTCTCCAGTTTTCAATGTTGCTGATCTGATCAAGTATAAAGGGATAGTCAAGGATCTAGATCAGGACAGTAAGGAGGTCTTCAAGGACATCAGCAACATGTCCATACCAACTCTAGACAAGCTGCAAGCAGAAAAGATCTTGGAGTCAAGAGTGAAAAAGACTACAAGGCACAAGGTGTACATGGAGCATCTTGTTAAATGGAAGGATAAGCATGAATCTGAAGCTACCTGGGTAGAAGAAGCAGATTTTAAGAAGCAATTCATTGATATGTCTTTGATCTCTCCCAAACTTCCTTAGTTGTTTGTGCTGAGAGGGGGAGAATGGTGCAGGAGCACCAGGCAAAGGATTATTTTGTTTTTGAGTTCTTTAATTTTGTGGTGCTATCATAAGGTCATGTTGACCATTATTTTAGGTGCTTAGGGTTGTTTTTGGTCTTTGGAAAAGAGGGTGTCAAGTTTCCAATGAGTTTAGAGGCTCACTTTGCTAAATAGTGAAAAATTGTTAAATGTCTGAAAACACAGCGGGTTTTACAAAAAGGCATTTTTAGGTCATTTAAGCCTCGACCCAAGAACCTAAATTGTTGGGAAGGCATATTTAAGGCATTCCAAGATCTTTTTTGTGGGTTAGAAGTTCTTTGTACGGACTGTTTTTCTAGAAATTAAAGAAAACAACTTTCTTGTGTTATTTTCTGTGTTTTTCTGTTCTTGTTTGCGAGACAGTAGTTAAATGAATTAAAAGAGGCATTTTGTAAGTTTTTTTAGCATGTAGAGAAGCCTCTGGAAGTTCTGTTAAGGCACATTTGATAGCTGTTTCATCATTTTCACACATTCTTGTAAATTCTGTGTTTTTCCCTTATTTGCTGTTTTGACTGGAACTGTGTAAAAATGGAGTTCTAGGATGCATTCCCTCTGTACCTGGAAGTATGGAATTGTTGGGAAAGTGGTCAGGCTCCATATCTATACATATTTTAGTGGTAGGTGTTAGGTTTTCTTTGGTTGCAGGAGTTATGAAAAAAGTCTTGCCCTAGGCGAGCCAGTGAAGAGCCCGGCTAGGAAAGGCTGCAGAACAGCGTTGATAACTTGCAGGGGAGAAAAGATTTTTGAAAAATTATTTTTGGAGAATTTAGGGGAAGGTCTTGGCCACGTGTGGTACCAAGGAGGAGATCCCAGCAATCCGTTTAGGAGGAGAACTTTTCACCAGTCCTAAAACTGGTTCTGGACAATTAGAAACCCTAGTTTTCTGGGTAGTGTTTGCATGAGGGCAAAGAACGGCTTGGATAGAGCCAAGACCCTAGAAATATTGAAGCTGTAGACAAGGGAAACAAATTTACTAAGCCAAGAACCACGTTTCTTTGGTGGGTTTAAGAGGGAAAAGCAATTTACCCCTGTTCAGAGACCAAATAGTGGCTCAAGAGCAAAACCTTTGGAATAGGCTTCATGCAAGTGTTGGTAAGATGGAGTCTAAGTGAAGTTCCAGAAACCCTAGGAGGTTGTTTTGGAGTTTTGGAAAACATTCCCTCACCCCTGCAAGATTTTTTCATGTATTGAGGGAGGATTAGTCTTTTGGATGGATAAAAGGCTAAGAAGGAAAGGAGTCATAGCACCAAGATTTGGCTTGGTAGTTGCAAACTTGACAAGATAGTGAGGTTGGCAGGAGAACCAGGGGAACTTAGAAAAGATAAAGTTCCTATAGGTTAGGGTGGAACATAAATTTCACCAAGGAGGTCTATGTCAAGGCCTAGCACAGGAAACTGTGACTGTTTCCTGCAGCATCTGAAAACAGTGTAACTGAATCCTGTAGCTTCCAGGAATCTGTGATTGCTTCCTGTAGCCTCCCTATCACTTGTCTAAGCTGACGCTATTGATCCCTCTCAGCTATGACTTCCTGTACCTGCTGCTAGGCCTGGTCTCTCTCAGTTGTGATTGCCAAGATTTTCTGTTGAACCTAATAGCCCTCAGCTATAACCACTTATAACTGCTACTGGAACTACTGAATCTATACATCATGGGGATTTGGCCCCAATGGTGGTTGTTTTGGTGGCTATTGAGGTGGTTCCTACTATTGATGCAATGGGGGTGCACTTGGGATCTATTCATACAACTTATGTTGGCTATCCTGGCCATCCTGTCCTCTTCCCCATCCTCTTCCCTATTCATCATATAGCTGGCCTCGACCTCTGTCTATGCCTCTCCCTCTCGACCTACCTCGTGGAGGTATATTGCTAGATCTGTCAATCTGGGAGGGGGTATGAACCATGCATCATAAATAGATGTAGTCTTTGCATCTGCCTATACCTGATCATAAGCCCATGGCCTCACAACTAATTGTCTGAAGCTCTCAACTACCTCATGGGTTGGGATTGTGTGTCCCCATGTAGTCTCTCAGGTTGATCTAGAAAAAATGGTAGTGTACTGATCGTCAGGCCTGTCTTGCCTCTCACCAAACTGTCTGGCAACCCTATTCAGAAGATACCTTTCAATCATCATATGCTCTCGGCCTTGCATGAACCAGGTCTGTCGAGCAAAGAATAACTATTGTACATCATCATACCATGTAGGCATATGGAGCCATGGTTGCCATCTGAATAATATCATCTCATCAATCACTCTGTGCTAGTACGGGATACCAAGCTACTTGGTGTGCTGAAGAGTGATAGCGCCTTTGTACCGCCAAACAACTAGATCATTTGGCTCCACATCTACCATGTGGACAATTGGTCGAAGCATGAAAATGTGCTTCCATGACCATATGTGTAGAAGAGTGACTCTAGTACCAATGGATTTGCCATCACAATACACAAAGTCATACATATCATGGTAAGGGAGGCTGACATCACTAGTCCTCATGCAAAATGGGTCCTCTAAAAAAGCATCTTGTGCCATGCCAGCCCCCATCTTGGACCGAATCCCTTGCTTCGCTGATCTGGGGGAACCAACCATGAAATCACTATCGTAATGATCAATCCGAAGTTCAACGCTCGACCTCTATACATCTCATGGTTAATCTAGGAGTTGACTAGGACAATGGACTCTTGGTCAAGCACCTCATGGAAGACATCATAGTTGGCATCAATGTTGTAGATAACATGCTCACCATGTATCGACAATCACAAAATTTTTCATACATCCTCCAACTTCACTATTGCCTTGCCAGTAGGTAAGTGGAATGATTAGGTCTTACTATACCATCTGTCACATAACGTTATCATCATCGCCAAATGTGTCCACACGACATGCATATAGGCAACGTACCACAAGCCAATCTCTCCTAGGTGCTCTTGTCAAAGCTCAGACAAATCATCAAGTTTGGATAAAACTATAGGCCGGTGCTCACGGGACATCAAAGGCTAGATAAAGTCCTGCACCCACGAAGCACATGATGTCAAAATTCACAAAACTTGGCTAAGTTTGGAGTTTTTATCCCCCAAAATGACAAAAGCATCGCTATTTACGAAAGTGTTGCTATAACTCAAATTCCAAATAGCGACGCTCGATGCATTCAAATTGCAAATCGCAAACTGCATCGCTAATCACATTTGCATTACCATTTGAACTTTGCAAACCCTAAATCTAAATTCCAAATTGTGAGATGTGTCGCTATTTACATCTACACCATGATTTTAAATCTAAAACCCTAATTTCAAATTGCAAACTAGGTTGCTCATCATAATAGCGTCACTAAAATTAAAAAGTGTTGCCAATTCTATAAATAGCGTCGCTATATAACGACGCCGCCAAAATTCAAAATTCAAATTGCAAGTCAAGTTTTGAATCACATACCAATGGTCTTGTGCTTAGTGGCCTCTGGTACTCACGAACCCAGTTAGAAATATGTCGTGAGAGCACTCGTTGCACCATTTCGTCAGGGGTTAGAGCTCAAAATGCAAGAATTCTCTAAGGTGTGACTGCACAAATGAATTGAAAGTGACCCTTCCTCACCTATTTATGCCTGAAAATTAGGGTTTTTTCCCTAATTTAACTGTGCAGCTAGGATTTTTAACCATTTTTCACCATTCTTGCCAAACTGGACTTATTTTGCACCATTTTTTGCATTTTTGGCATGTTTTTTGCATCTCAGAGCCTTTTCGGATCCCTTGGGAAACCTTTTACCTTTGTCAAGAAATCAACCCAAAATTCAAAATTTCCACTCAATTTCTTGAGGGGGCAGGGAACTAGCTGATTCCTTCCGCTGGGGCATCTAAAAAAATAGAATTTTTTTATTTTTTGATATGAGCAACAATTTTTAATCCACAAAAGCGTCGGTCTAGGTACCTTGCTTCAAAGAGGGAAAAAATGTAGACACTTAAAAATATCTTGAATGATATCATGCACTTCAATCAGGTATACTAACATCATTTCGTCTTGAAACTCATCCTCTTTTTCACTTAATTAATTAAATTTGCCTAGCTATTTAATTAATTGCATCTTTTGCATCTATTGACCTAATTAATTTAATCAGGTTAATTCACCCCCTTTCATGGTAACACTTCGTCCTATTAAATTAAATAAATCAAGTTATTTAATTTAAATCCTTAAGTCTTCTTATTTAATTAAATAACCCTAACTTATTTAATTAAATAACATTCCACTTTCCCCCTTTTCATTAAATCACTTTATTTAATGAAAATAATGAAATTCCCCTAATTGCATAATTAATTCTTTGTTTAATTATCAATTACCTAATTAAATCTAATTCCCCCCACTTGCAAGGGAATATTTCAAGGGAATATTCCTCCTTTGCACATTCGTCCAAAAGGGAATATTCCTTCCCCTTTTGCACAATTTAACTTTGTTTTAATTTGATAAAATATCTTTTTCCCTCACCCATGAGAATATTCCAAAGAATATTCTTTTCTCCTCACTGATTTGAAAAAAGAGAATATTCCTTTTCTGTAACAAACTTACTTGAATTCTTGTGCAAGTTAACTTGTGTTTGTTTGGACAAATGTGAACCCTTGATTAAATATCATCATTGATTCCCATCCGTTGATGAGAATCCATGATCCATGCCTCCAACTTCCTCCATCCTTGATCCTTGATTAACCTTTTTGATCTCAACCCTCCATTTCTCATTTGTTCTCCTATAAATAGGTCATTATTTGGAGACAAATGGATCCATCTTTTAACATCAAAATTATGTTGTTAAAATCATTCACAGTCACACTCACATTTAGCATCTTTTTAGTTTAAATTACTTGCATAATAGCTTAGCTTCCATTAATGGCTTCCATGGTAACATAATGCATCCATTTAACTTATTTAATAACTAGGGTTTGAATATTTTTAACTTAAAAACTCATTTAGATTAGACTTGCGTACACCCATAGTAGTTAAAATAGCTTGCATCATGTTCATTTAGCTTTAAATCATGTTTCATCACACATTTCTTATCAATTTCATCAGTTTTCTTCCATAAAACTAATTGGAATAGACTCATTTATCCACGAGATTGGGAAAGGGTTGCCATTCCACATCAACGCGACACCACTCTCCCAATAGGATAAGTTTCAATGGATTGGGGTAGGCATTTAAAAAGCTTTCATAGTTTAGCATGTTAGTTTTGATAGATGCTTAGTTTAGTTTATTTTGAATGATCTCTATTGGATTGACATTTAGTGGCATGAATACACTTCGATTCTTCATGGATCAAGTGTAGTCAGCCCATACTAATCCTTCGGTCACAACTGGTATGTACTCCTATGGTTATGGGTTGCAAATTGAGCAAGAATGATGAATCCCCTAAGGTTAATCAAAGAAAATATAGACCTATTATTGGTGGATTACTATATCTAACTGCTACTAGACCATATATCATGCATGCAATTTGTGTTGTGGCTAGATTTTAATAAGATCCCAATAGAGAGTCATAGTAGTAGTGAAGAGGATATTCAGATACCTAAAGGGCACTCTGAATCATGGCTTATGGTATCCAATAGATACTAATTTCACATTGAGTGCTTACACAGATGTAGATTGGGCTAGTTGTGTGGATGAAAGAAAAAGTACAAGTGGTGGTGCATTCTTTCTTGGATGTAGATTGGTGTCATGGCTAATTAAGAAAAAAGATTTAGTTTCTTTATCTATTGCTAAGGATGAATACATTGTAGCAAGATATTTCTGTACACAAGTGTTGTGGATGAGGAAAACATTGAAGGACATCAGAGTGGTGTATGATGAACCTATTTCTATCTTTTGTGACAATACAAGTGCAA
Organism: Sequoia sempervirens; assembly: GCA_007258455.2. Classification (NCBI taxonomy): domain Eukaryota; kingdom Viridiplantae; phylum Streptophyta; class Pinopsida; order Cupressales; family Cupressaceae; genus Sequoia; species Sequoia sempervirens. The sequence continues at coordinate 441,854,445 of VDFB02000017.1, read as the reverse complement.
TAAACATTTCAAAGATTCTAGTGATTCATTCAAGGACAAAACATATCTCAATTAGATATCACTTTCAAAGAGAGAAGGTTGTGGAGAATGAAATGAAGCTTGAATATGTACCTACAAAGGATCAGATTGTTGACATATTCACCAAGGCTCTTTGTAAGGATACTTTTGAGTATCTCAAGGAGAAGTTGGGGGTCATTTCACCTCCTTCCTTGAACTAGATGCATATGGAGATGCATCAGTCCAGTGGATCTCATTATCTATCCTTTATTCTAGACTAATGTCAGTGGCTACCTCTTAGGGGGAGTAGGTAGTGATATTGCATATTGTTGCAAATTGGTGTGTGATCCTAAGGGGGAGTATTCAGAGTAGTAATGGAAAAGAGTATTAAAATAAGTTACAAGTATCTTGGTTCAATGTCAAAGGGGGGGAACAATGCAAAACATTTTATCCTTTCCAATTAATGTCAAGGGGGGAGAGAGAGTCATTTGAAAAAGTGCAAGGTATCGGAGGGAGAAAGTTGTGTATGTTGTCTAATCATTATTTCCAAAGGGATATGGAAGCATATTAAAAAGAATAAGTTGAAAGGGGGGAGACAAATGTTGTGTAAGTTGTCTAATCAATAAACAAGAAAGGAGAGTTGTCTTTGGTGGTTTTTCACATCTTGTGTTGCCATCGATGACAAAGGGAGAGATTGTTGCAAGTATGAAGGTGTTGTCATTGATGTGAATAGGCTTGTGTTGTCATTGGTGTCAACTGTGTAGTGGTTGAGAGAGTTTTTTGTAGTATCGTTCTGTGTTATAGAGGTGTGTTATGGTTTTTCTTTATATTTATTCTGGGTTGAAGATCTACTTGTGTGGTTTAGATATGTTTCTTATAGGTGTTCAAATACGCTATATTCAAAATTTTTGGTGATGGATCACTATACAAAAGAAGTTGTGTTCACCAGTGTGTGAATTGTGCATTACAGAGGTGTTTGGGAGAGATGTCTTTGCTCTGCGTTTCTACGCAATTGTGTTTTAGGACTTGTGGTTTTGAGTGAGAATTGATGGTGTTGGTCTCTTTCCTGTGTCAAGAGGATTCATGGTTTGGTGTTTTGGAAGATGTTCTTTCGAGTTATAGTGTATGGCAGTATTGTCTAGATGTATTGGGTTTGTGCATTCTTCAGGTGATTGTGAAGGAGTTCGTTAGTTTTCAAGATTTTTTTGGATCATGTTCAGGTGAAGTTTTTTGTCCAGATTTTATAGATTGATCAAAGGAAGAGTTTACTTAATTGATTAATAGTGTTTGTATGGGTAACGACCGACCTGGTGTTTACACTACATGTGAAGGATAAATATTGATTGTGGTAGCATGTGATTAAGTGGTGGTGTTGATTTGGGTCCCAATTAAGTTTTGATATCATCTACATTCACTTCTATCCACCACAAAAGTATTTTGGCACTGACCTAAATTGAATTTGCGCATCTAAGGTGCATTTCCAACCTTGGAAAGGGTTTCAAGATTGAGGATAGTATAATTATGAGTTGAATCATTGAAGGAGGTTAAGATAGATGTAAGATAGATGTGTGTGCGAAGTGTATGATGCACGTGATACGAAATTGAGTAGAGCAGTGTGAAATTTCAAGTGTTGGATTTCCAGATGCAATGAGTAGAAGGTGTTTACAACATTCAAACATAATACGATGCTTTTGGAGCTATTGTGGTGGAATATTTGTTGCATTGAGATCATGTTCTCTTTCTAACATTTATTCTCTATCTTCTTTTTGTACTTCGGCTGTGAGCCTTTCTAGATAGTGTTTCCTATTCCGACAGAGAGCCTTTGTATCGATTTTTCAATTACTTATATTGTGAGCTAATCCTAATTGTGGATTTTCCCTTCTTGAATTTTCCACGTAAATCTGGTGTTCTATTGTGTTTGGTGTTGAGTTGTTTAAGTTTATGTTATCTTCTTTTCATGCTACATCATAACAAATTAAGGGTTTAATGAGTGCATGTGGATATGAATGTTAATGAGGGTTTTGATGTTTTGATAAGTTACAATTGATTCGCCCCCCATCTCAATTGTCTTGTTCATTCAATAGAAGAATAATTTTTTTTTCAACAATAGCACAAAAAGAAATGAATGCAAAGAAAAAGAGCCTCTAGTAGCAGAGCACCCACAAGCACACTAGGAAACTCCCCAAATGTATCCTCATAGTCATTTCCTATAGAAGAGAAAAAGCACCTCTAGAAGTAGAAAACCCACAACCACACTAGGTGGCTCCCCATATGCATACTTACAACTGTGCTTGTAGTAGAGAAAAAACACATCTAACAACAAAACAACCATAACCGCACTAGGCGGTGTTACAAGTATGAGTAGTTGGTTTTGTCATTGATGTCAACAGATCTATGATGTTGCATTTATGAGTTTGTGGTGATGCTTTGATTAGTTACATTATGTTGTCACTAGTAAGTGTTCCTAGTGTTAACCTCTAGTGCTACTTTGATAAGCTTCTATTTTTTGATGTTGTTTGGTTGAGTTGCTATGTTGTAGTTGGTTTGGTGATGATGAGGAAGTGTTGAATATGATGAGAATATGTCTTTGGAGCTTGGTTTCCAAGTGCTTTTGAGAAAAATTGAAAAAAATAAGAAATAGTGTGGTTGAGAGGTGTTTTGGTTTTTCTCCACATTTATTCTATGTCAAAGATCTACTTGTGCGGTTTGATATGAGATCAAAGGTGTTTAGTGGTGTTATATCTATATTTTATTGTTCCAGATCATTGTGCAGTGAAAGTTGTGTTCACTAGTGTGCAAAATGTGTATTACAATGTTGTTTGGGATAAATGTTTTTGCTTCACATTTCTCCGTAGTTTAATTTTTGGTATTGCGGTTTTGGAAGTTTGTTCACATTGCTCATATCTATATTTAGTTGAAGTGGTTGAAGTTTGAAGCTTTGCAAGTTAGTTTCTTTAGTTACATTATGTAAAAGGTTAACTAGGTGTACATGATGTGTTTGTTCTTTAGGTAAAAGTTGTTGCAAAGGATTTTTTTGGATTTCAAGGTGTTTGTGGAATATTCTAGATTGTGTTCAAGTGATGTTTGTTGTTTGTGAGTTATCTCAAGATTAAAGGAAGCGTGTACTTAATTGTTTAATGGTTTTTACATAGGTTTAGGTTACCTTGGGTGTTTACACTAATTGTAAATTTTCTTTGGTGTTTGTGGATGCATGGCATGGAATGTATGAGTAGATTTAGGTCCAAGTTAAGGTCTAATGTGGTCCACTTTCATTCCTTTCCATTGTGAGAATGCATTGGTGTTGACCTAATTTGAATTTTCATGGTTGAGGTGTATAGGCAACCTTGGAGTCTACTTTCAAGATTGAAGAAGGTATAGATAAGTGTTGTGTTGATGGAGGATGTGTGTTTAGTGTGTGTGATGTGAATTACAGAGTTGTGAAGTGCAATGTGATATTTAATGAGTCAGACTACTAGAAGCAGTGAGAAGAAGGTGTCTACAATCTTCAAAAAGGCTGTGTATTTGTTGGTGATTCTATGGTGGAATTTTTGGTTGCATTTTGATGGATTTCTCATTGTAACAATATTATTTCTTCTTCCTTGTAATCTTGCAGTGATCCCTTCTTTCTTTTGGGTAGTGAGCCCTCTGACAGTGAGCCTATTGTATTTCGTGTTGCAATTACTTTATATTGTGAGCTAATCCTCACTATGGTTTTTCTTTTCTTAGGTTTTTCATGTAAATTTGGTATTCTATTATGCATGGTGTTGATTTTTTTCAATTTCTATAATTATCTTTCATTCTAAATCATTCTAATAGATTAAAGGCTTACAAAGTTGATGTAGATTTGAATGTTAATCAAGGTTTCAATGTTTTAATGTACAACTGATTCACCCCCTCAAAGTTGTCTTGTGCATCCAAAAATTGGTATCAGTGTAAGGTTCCTTAGAAGAAAGCTTAATTGATTGAAGTAGATCTAGGATGACACATAAGAGAGATGCTCCTCTACTTGATGGATCAAATTATGCATTCTAGAAGACAAGGATCGAAGGTTTTCTAGTATCCATTGGATATGGAGTTTGGAAGTCTGTTGTGACCAGATACACTATGCCTAAAAATGGTTTGAGTACTAATGATGAGATCAAGGACTATGAAAACAATAGTAAAGCAAGGTATGCTCTTTTAAGTGGTATTTCTAATACTAAACTTGTGAAAGTTATGAATCTAAAAATTGCTAAAGAGATCTGGACAAAGTTGGAAAGCATTTATGAAGGAGATGATAAGGTCAAGCAATTTAAGATGTAGAATCTAAAGATCATATTTGAGAACATGTTGATGTCAGAAGATTAAAACATTACAAGATACATGCATAAGGTGGATGAGACTTTCAACTCAATTAGAATTCTTGGTGGAAAGCTCGAAGAAGAAGTGGTAAAGAAGGTACTAAGAGCTCTACCTAAAGCTTATAGTTATAAAGTTTCTGCTATTAAGGAAGCTCATGATTTCAACAAATATACTAGAGATTAGTTGTATGGTTCTTTATCTACTTCTGAAATGAGAGAATTTGGTCCAAGTAATGCAAAAGTTGAGACTACTTTTAAGGTTGGAAAATCAGAGAAGACTAAAGAATTAGATTAGGAGCACCTTAATGATGTAGAAGAAAACTTTGTGAGAAGAATGAAAAAGGGTACTAAAAAATATAGAGGCAAGTTACCTTTCAAATGTTTTAGTTGTGGAAAGATAGGTCATTATGCTTCAAGATGTCTAAAAAAAGCTTAAAAAGACAATAATAAGGAGAACAAAGGTAAAGCAATTAAGAAAAGTTATTATGTTAAAGAAGATGGCAGTATATCTGATGATGAATATGAGTATGCAGATGATGAGAATAATGAATACTTGTCTGTGGCTATAAATGTTGAATCTAATTCTTCCAACTCCAAAAGATGTATGAAGGAAAATTCTCTAGAAGAAAGGAATAATACTGAAGGAACCATGGTGACTGCTTTTCATGCTAGAGAGGAGAAATATTAGATCATTGATAGTGGATGCTCAAATCATATGACCGGTGACAAAAGTAAGTTTGTTAAACTTGAAAAATGTGGAGGTCTAGTTGAGTTTGGTGATGATACATCTACTAAGATATGTGGAAAAGGCTCAATCAGTTTTGATGGAAACCATAATATAGATGCTTTTCTTTATGTTAAGGGTCTAAAACATATCCTCTTGAGTGTTAGAAAAATTTGTAGCAAAGGATATAATCTTATGTTTCAGGATGATGGATGTGAGATCAGAAAAAGCTTTGAAATTGTGTTTGCTATTAGAAGGACAGGTGGAAATATTTATAAGCTTAAAGGGGTTGATGGTCATTGATTTATGACTTAGATTAATGAAAGTTTGCTATGGAATAGAAGAATGTGTCACATCAATTTTGATAGCCTAGTAAGGACCAGTTTAGTTCAAGTTGTGGGAGATCTGCTAAAGATTACAAAGCCTATCAATGCTGTCTACAAGGAATGTCAGATTGGGAAGCAAGTAAGAAGAAGTTTTAAAGTCAAAGAAAAATATACTAATAGACTATTGGAGTTGGTGCACACAAATCTCTATGGTCCTACCAAACTAAGAAGCCTTCAAGGTGATAGGTATTTGATACTATTAATTGATGATTACTCTAGAATGACATGGGTTACTTTTCTCAAAGAAAAATTAGAAGCTCTAGATAAGTTTAAAGCATTCAAAGTTAAGATTAAGAATGAAATAGACATGAAAATAAAATGTTTGAAGTTTGATAGAGGTGGAGAGTTCACCTCCAATGAGTTTAACAGTTTTATTGAGAATCATGGAATAAAGAGCCATTTATCTGCCACTAGGTCTCCTTAGCAAAATGGAGTGGTTGAAAGAAAGAATAGAACTATTCAAGAAGCTGTGAGAACCATGATGAAAGAAGCAAACCTAGCAAAAGTCTACTAGAGAGAAGCAATTCACACTACATTCTACATACTTAATAGAGTACATGTTGGCAAAAATGTGTCTCAACCTTGCAATTATATAAAGGTTATTGTTGATAAGATTATATATATGAACACACACATATATATATATATATATATATATATATATATATATATATATATATATATATATATATATATATATATATATATATATATATATATATATATATATATATATATATATATACTATATATATATATATATATATATATATTTCCTAGTTACATCGATAGGTTTAATATACAATGGTAGAAAGGGGGGAGAGTGGGATGCATGTAAAGATTTTTTTGTTAAATTTTCAAGGAAATCATAAAATGGGTGACATACATTATATAAATGATACATTGTAAATCTAGACTGTTAATTATTAGGTTTTAGATCTAATGGTGGATATTTTTTTGGCTTGTCTTGCCTTAGGAAGTAACCCTATTTTATGAGGGAGTTGTACTATGATTGTAGATGGTGATGTATTCTGAGAGTCTAATAGTGGTCGTGTTGTCTCTAAATCTCTGGTGGTGATACTCCTATGAGAAGCTTGCAATGTAATTATATTGTAATCTTTGTGATTTCTAAATAATATATTGGGCAAATTTTGGATTGTGGGGTTTTTCTCTTGAAAGGGTTTTCCCCATGTAAATCATCGTGTTGTGGTATGTGTAATATTTATGTTTATTTCTATTTAAGTTTCTGTAATTGTTAAAATCTATAAAGTTTTGCATTATTCTCCTCTCAAGATTAGTGTAGGAAGTTGTTCTGCTACCTTAGCTTCCTTACAAGTGGTATCAAAACCTGATCACCTTTTGTTTTAGTTGTGGGTTGTTGGGTTTTTTGGACTAATATAGGTTTGAGTGGGAGCTTGTGCAGAAGATACTTTGTGATCTTGTTGCATGAATTTTTAGATGGAAAATTCATCAGGGAGAATAGAGGTGGATAGATTATCCATAAATAATTTTGAAATGTGGAAGTTGAAGATGGAGGATATGTTGATAGGTCAAGATCTATGGGATGCTATTGATAAGAATGTTTCAGGGCCTACAGATCCTACTCAAGTTGCACAATATGATATTATAGGCCGTAAATCCAAGGGTCTAATCAGATTGTGCTTGGTAGACTTTATTTTAATTAATGTCCACGAGGATACCTCTGCACAAAAACTATGAAAAAGGCTTGGTGAGATGTATCAAGCCAAATCTTTAGTGAACAATATTTTCTTGAGGAAGAAATTGTATTCTTTGAGAATGGAAGAGGGTGGACGAACTACAGACCACTTGGAAGCATTCAATATGCTGGTGGATCTATTGGAATCAATTGGAGTCAAAATGGATGAGGACGAGAAATGTTAGATCTTGCTTTGTTCTTTGCCTGATTCGTGGGATTCTCTTGTTATGGCTATTGAAAGTACTTCTATTATTTTGAAGACTGAAGTTGTGGTAGGTTCTTTTCTTTTTGAAGAGATGAGGAGGAAGGTATACATTCTTCCAAGGAGGCCCTAAATTCTCATGGAAGACCTAAGGAAAAAGGAAAGAAAAATGAGAAGCGTGAAAAATCCAAGTCTAGGGGGAGATCTAAATCTCCTAGAAAGTCCAAAGTTATTTGTTGGAATTGCGGTAAGCCTGGACATGTTCATAAGGACTACAACGAAGAAAAGAAGAAGAAAAAGATGAAATTTGATTTTGATTATGATTTTGAGAAGGAAGATGGCAATGCATTAATTGCAGCTTTGGCAACTCATGCAGGTAATGATACATGGTTAATTGAATTAGGTGCATCTTTCCATATGAACTTTAATAAAGATTGGTTTTTTGAATATGAAGAATTTGATGGAGGTAAGGTGTACTTGGGTGATGATTCTCATTTAGAAATTGTTGGCCGTGGTAAAGTTAAAATCAAATTTCTTGATGGTAGAACAAAAAGGAGTAATGGTGTGTTGCATATCCTTGGTTTAGCATGATTTTTTTTATTTGTGAGTAAACTAATAGATGTAGGTGTGTAGGTAGTATTTTATGATACAAGATGCAAGATGGTTAGAGGTGCTATGGTGATTGCTATAGGTGTTAGATATGGCACATTGTATAAGCTTGATGCATGGACTATTGAGTGTAATAGTACTTCTGTGAAAAACAACTTTGTGGAAGAGGTGAGGGTTCACTTTTGGTAGATGGTCATGGCTTCTGGGTACCCAAAGGTGCTCTTTCTTATGAGTCAAAGTTATTTGTAGAGAAAACTATGTTATGGCATCAAGACTTGGCCACATTGGAGAAAAGGGTCTAATGACCTGGAAAAATAAAAACCTTGTTGAAGGTTTTTCTGATTGTAATCTTGAATTTGATTTATGTGAGCATTGCATTTATGAAAAAAAAAACCACATTCAATTTTACTCAAGTTCTCATAAATCTTGTGGTGTATTAGATCTTATTCATTATGATGTGTTTGGTCCTTTAGATGTTCCTGTTGTTAAATAGATTGCACCCGAATGCTTGAATGGTTAAATTCAACAATCTGTTGAAACATGGGAACTATCTTCAGGCTGTGGGTATTCCTATGGCGAAGATAGACCTCCAAATTCTAGGTTGGTTCCTATATGATGATCAATTAGGTACTTGAATGATTTATTTTGAGAAAAGGGTAAGAAGGATTTAACTGAATGCATGAATTAAAATTAAAACCTCGGTGATGCACCTAGATGATGGTAAACTTTGCAAAATAAGAATGATCCATAACTTATATCTTCAGGAAAAACTGTTAACACATTCCAATTTGAACACTTCAAACACATGAATAATTCATTAAAAGGCTGCATCTATTCTTTTCCTACTAAGGAAAACTGAGTTTTTACAAATTAAAGGAAAAACAAAACAACTTTTGAGCACAATTAATGACCTGTGAAGAACTGCAATTGTGTATATGCATGCATAAACAAGACAAAAATTTGAAGGTTTCAAAAATGAAACTCATCAAAATTGCATCAAATTATTTAAACAATATGAAACACCTGAAATTGGAAAGGTGAACTCTATTTCAATTAATATCATGAAGGAAAAAACTCTGCAAAAATGATGACCTGTAAAGCTGTAAAATTGTATTAAATCTCAAATGCTGAGTTACTAGATAGTCTTCTTTGCATAATGCAAAAGTAGAAAACAAGAACTAGTGAAAAATGACTAAGTCATTTCACTTTATACAATAAGCCTCTCAAAGGCATGAAGATGAAACTAAAAGTCAATCTCAGTGTAAAAATGATAACTCCAAAGTAATCCACGAGCAAAAGCAAAAATCCCTGAAAAGAAGGCTCAAACTCATGCAAAAATGAGTGCATTCAGGTTCAAACTCAAGGTCAACTCATAGTTGACCCATGGGGCACGTGAACTAAATTGGAAATCCTCCAAAAGTGGATAAAAACATGCGAAAGCCTCCATGTTTATATCAATCCGCCCATGATAACTGGAAGTCTATCTCCACTTTTTATTTTTAACCCCCTGCATGCTTAAGTGAAGTTAAGTATCTTGAATAATATTAAAGTAATCAATTTAGTAACTACTTTAATATTTATGATATCTTTTCCCTCACCCTTTGTATCAGTATGATAAATATTAAAGCAATTTATTATACATTGCTTTAATATTGTTTACAATATTAATCTTTGCTTAAGACATGCAAGATAATAGAAAGAGGGGTTCAATCTTTCAAAATAATTTCCAAAGTTTGCATGAAAAATTCAAAAGGTATAATGAATACTTAATGCATCAATTCTAAAATAATGCAATAAGGAAAAAAGCCTTAAGTGATAGGTCACCATTTTAGGGTAAACAAAACCCTAAACCAAAAAACTCGTGGCTCTTCTTTTCATTTTTTGCAAATCTCTTCATTGTTTGTTGGGTATCGCCATACTTGGGCTAGGGCTTGATGATTTTGTCTCCTTGCTGCTCTTTGTCAAAATTTTCGGAGGGATTTATCAAAACAATACTTGGTAAGTGACATTTATTTACTAGATAAAAAATTTAATGAGTTTTAAGGGCCTTTTATCAGCTTTATAGCCGTGGCTAAATCGTACCTCTGATGTATTTTTCTGTACTTTTATTTCTCTGTTAATGGTTTCTTGTTCTGTGGCTGCGATGGACGCCTTGTGAGAGAACTGTACGTGGGTTTTTGAGAGCATTCTATCAACAAACTTTGGTAAGTCTTTGCCATTCGAGCATTGTGTTCTCCTTTATCTCCTCTATATGGAACAACCTTCCCCATTGTTTTTTGCATCTCCTTTATTCTTTGTTTAATGAAATTCAAGCTGTGAAATAAAAGCATTACTCTATGGGAATACCTTTTCAAAATTTTTGTATATTCTTCCTTTTGTAGGCCATGACCTTGAGGCTACTAGTTGAAAAGTTTTCTGAAACCTTGATGGGGAAATTTGTAAATCTATCTGTGGTGTTGAAATAAGTGAGAAAAATCCTTGAATAGAAATCAATGACCATATATTGTTCTGAAGAGTGCGTGCATTGAAATATTTTGAGATTCTAAAATCTTCCTTCCAGCTAAAATGTTGTCAATTGCATAATTCTTCAAAACATATTTTTCCTTATTTATTGATGAGGTTGATATTCCTTTCCAATGGACTGCTAGTGTTGTTCTAATTACTTATAATGATTTGCTTACTTTGCTATGAGAATATACCCTGCTGCCTCATCTTCATGCTCCCACATCACTATATGTAGACTGGTTTCTTTCTAGCCTTGATATGTGGTATTAAATGTCTTCTTTATAATGGTACTATTTGTTTCATTCTCTTCATTTTGTATTAAATTCCACAGTCAATACTTGACTCTGTCCTGTATTACTTCCATATTTGTCATTGATTTGAAGACTGTGCCCTTCTTTCATTATGTTGTATACTCATTAACAAGGCTTGAATTGGATCTCTATGTAAGATTCTAAAATATGCTACACCTTACCTTTAACAGTGAACTCAAAAGATCTAAAATCTGCTGCATTCAAGGAGGTTTTCTTAAACAATGGAAGGAAATTACTAAATGTATAATTCCTTCAATCATGCTATTCCTTTGAGTTATTGAAGACATATGGTGTGACTGCTTGACTCATGTTGAATCATTGATCATAATAAACATATAGTGCTGCTTTGGAACATCATTGTTTATTTTATGATCTTGCATCTCAATTTTACCAGTCATAGGGACTGTCAAACATCATTTTATATTTTGCATTGACTGCAATATCATTGCTATCATGACAGCGCTTTATGCAAATAAACCTTTTAAATATGGATGTATGGTCTCTTATGTAAATGTTGTCCTTTCCTTTTGTCTACATGGTGCATCTTGTTAGATGAAGGGTTTGATTGTATCACTGTTTTCAATGTCCACCTATAGCTTTAGTATGTGCACCTATAGCTTTAGAATGTGCACCTGTAGCTTTATACCTTATGATAACACTCAGTTGAATTATGTTCTTTAGTCATATATTTTGATGCTTTCTTGATTCCATAATGTGATAATGCCTTACTTACAGTCATGTAGACTATCTTCTTTGATGTCACTGTTCCTCCTGAGTCTCTTGTAGACTATGTATATGCTTTGAAATTCTAAAAACAATTTTAAAATTGAATGCTTTGTTTTCCCTTCAGTGTTAAAGGGGCTCAATACTTTATTTGAATGCAATGCAAACATAAAGTAGAGCTGAAACTTAGATAATAAATGTAGCCAATGCTTTTTGACATATCTTTTGATCATTCCTTTTGGATAATAAGCAAACAGATGATTTGCTTAATTCTATTTTGTTACAATGAATCAAAGGCTGCTCTTATGAACTCTTATTATAGCAGTCCTTCCTTGATGACTGTAATTGAATATTTGATAACTCTCAAATAATGATGTGAATGAGAGGTGTCCTTTTGATATGCCGGTCTCAACCCTTGTGGGAGCCCCTTTTTCCCCACATATCTGATGAAATTGATCATAATGAACTTGTCCTGCACATTTAAACAAACATGTTAGCAAAATAAATGAAGCTGAAAGCTTCCATTGAATTATGTTTTCTTTTGAACAGTGAAATCATCTGATGGATGCCTGATCGAATGTATGATATATTTATGTTGGTAGTGTAGGCATATGATAGGATATGATTTGTCATTGCTTAGAGATCATCTCTAATACCATATTTCATCGTTCTTGCAGATGCTTTTGCAGCCTGGAGCTGGATCAATTCGAAAGCAGAACACAACAACTAAAGATTTTAACATAGAGATGATTCGTCATTCCAGGCAATGACGAATCACTTTCTATCACTTGCTTATGTTATTTTCAGTTGTATAGTTTACATTATTTTCTTGTATCTATCATTTGATTGTGTAAATCAAATTAAGCTACTCCCCCGACATGTGTGGGACCTCAGTTTTTCCAATATGAATAAAAACAACACTCTTTTATGCAAATTAATGAGTTCTTCTATTAAAAACATCTGCATAATCAAAATTTGAAATTCAATGAATACTTTTAGCAGAAATTTTGCACCTTTATGTGATGAATGCAATTCTGCTCCACCTATTTTGAGCTGTAAGCTAAAAATAGGTAATAGTTCCTTCAATTGGTAAATCCACATATTATGTTTCATTTATTGATGATGATAGTAGGACATGGGCATATTTTATAAAGAGTAAATTTGAAGTTATCAGTCGATTTAAAGAATTTAAAGAAATGGTTGAGTTATAGACTAGAAAGAAAATAAAATGTTTGAAGACTGATAATGGCGATGGATTTTTCTCTAATGATTTTGATAGATTTTGTAAATATTTTTGTATTCATAGAAAAAAGAAATCTTCGTATTCTCCACAACATAATGGAGTTGCAGAAAGAATGAACATGACACTAATGAAGAAGGCTAGGAGTATGTTGAGTGGTGATGGCCTAAAACAAAAGTTTTGGGTTGAAGCTGTTTCCATTTCCTATTACTTGATTAATAGGTCTCCTACATCAGCTCTTCTTGATAAGACACCTATAAAGGCATGGTCGAGTCGCAAGACTTCATTAAGACATCTTAGAGTTTTTGGTTGTGAGGCATATGCACATGTGCCAAAGGAGAAGTGGACAAAGTTGGAGAAAAAGGCTATGAAATGTATCTTCATTGGATATCGTTATGGTGTGAAATGATACAAGCTTTGGGAACTTGTTGCACAAAAGGTAATCTATAGTAGAAGTTTTATTTTTAGAGAAACTAAGCCTTCTTGTGTTACATTGCAGCTAGAACGAAGTAAACAAGAAGATGCAATTCAATTTCCTCCTACACCTGAGAAAGTTGAATTGAGACCCATAGAGAGACAAGAAGTTGAGGAGAGCTCATCTAGCTTTGAATCTTCAGAAGAGGAGGAAGAACCTCCAACTCAACTTGATCGTAGGTCTACAAGGCATAGAAAACCACCTAAAAGGTATACACCTGATGATTGAAGATGTATTTTTTCTTTGAATACTAACATGGATGAACCCAAATCTATAGAAGAGGCATTGGGTATGAATGATGCAGAATCCTGGAAGATTTCTATGGATGAAGAAATTACATCTTTGAAAAAGAATGATACATGGGATCTTGTACCATTGCATGAAGGACGAAAAACTATTGGTTGCAAATGGGTGCTCAAGAAAAAGATTGGTTTAGATGGAGGTATTGAGAAGTACAAAGCAAGGTTGGTTGTGAGAGGTTACTCTCAAGTTGAGGGTGTTGATTATGGTGAGATATTCTCTCCTATTACAAAAATGACATCCATTATATTTTTTCTTGCTATTGTTGTTGCTTATGATTTAGAGGTTGAGCAAATGGATGTGAAAATTGCTTTCCTTCATGGTGACTAGGAGGAGGATATTTATATGACATAGACAGAGCACTACATGGTGAAAGATAAAAGTAAATTGGTTTGCAAATTGAAGAAATATTTGTATGACTTAAAATAGAATCCTAGGATGTGGTACCAAAAAATTGATACATGTGTTGAGTTTGAGATTTGAGCATTCTAAATCAGATCATTGTGTTTATTATAAAACTGATGGTGATCATTTCCTGTTTATTGCATTATATGTTGATGATATGTTATTTATTGGCCAAGGGAAAGGTATGATTTCAAAACTAAAATCTCAACTTGCTCCTAAATTTGAAATGAAAGATCTTGGTGTAGTTAGGAACATTCTTGGGATGGAAATTAAAAGAGATAGAGTGAATATAAAGCTATGGATTAGCCAAAGTAAGTATGTCAATCCAATTTTATAGAGATTTAACAAGTAGGATTGTAGACCATTGTGTGTTCCCCTTTCCATTGGAACAAATTTATCTATTTTATATTGTCCAACATCCCCATCAAAGATGGAAGACATGAGTAGAGTGCCTTACCAGAGCGCAGTTGAAAGTTTGATGTATGCTATGGTTTGTACTAGACCAGAAATTTCCCAAGTAATGGGAGTTATTTCTAGATATATGTCTAATCCTAGTAGAGTTCATTGGGGTGCAGTTAAAAGAGTCTTCAGATATTTGTGGGGTACCTCAGATTATTCCTTATGTTATCACAATAATATGGCTGGAGACAAAATTTCCCTTGATATTCATGGTTATATGGATTCAGACTGGGCAGGTGATATTGATAGTAGATGATCCACCAGTGCTTATGTGTTTATTTGGTGGTGAAATCAGTTGGATGAGTAAGCGATAGGCTGTGGTTGCTTTGTCCACTACTAAAATAGAGTATATGGCAGCTACTCATGCTTGTAAAGAAGCCATTTGGCTTAAGAAAATGTGTTTAGATATTGGAATAAAACAAGCTGCAGTGACAATTTATTGCGGCAGTCAAAGTGCGATATGTCTAGCCAAGAACCCAAAATTTCATGCCAAGATCAAGCACATTGATGTATAGTTTCATTTTTTTAGAGATATGATCAAAGATGGAAAAGTGAATTTGGTTAAAGTAGATACTTAAATTATGAATGTTTCTGATTCTTTAACTAATCTTGTGAGAACAAAGAAGTTTAGATGGTGTTTAGAGATTATGGGCCTTTCGGCCCCTAGTAATTAAAAGATAATGTTTACTCCCTCCCATTGCTCTTACAAGGTGTTTGGAAAGTGGGAGATTTGTTGGGAAATTATGTCTCAACCTTGCAATTATATAAAGGTTATTGTTGATAGGCTATATATATATCCTAGTTACACCGATAGGTGTAATATACAATGGCAGCAAGGGGGAGAGTGGGATGTGTGAAGAATTTTTTGTTAATTTTATTAGAAAACTCCTAAAATGGCCAACATACATTATATAAATGATACATTGTAAATATAGACCATTAATTATTAGGTTTTAGATCTAATTGTGGATATTTTGTTGGCCTGTCTTTCCCTAGGAAGTAACCCTATTTTATGAGGGTGTTATACTATGATTGTAGAGGGTGATGTATTCTGAGAGTTTGATAACGGTCATGTTGTCTCTAAATCTCTAGTGGTGATACTCCTATGAGAAGCTTTCTCTACAAGTATATTGTAATCTTTGTGATTTTTGAATAATATATTGTGCAACTTTTGGAGTGGGGTTTTTCTCCCGAAAGGGTTTTCCCCACGTAAATCTGTATGTTTTGGTATGTGTAATAGTTATGCTTGTTTTTGTTTAAATTTTTGTAACTATTAAATATATATAAATTTTTTCATTATTCTTCTCTCAAGAATAGTGTAGGAAGTTGTTCCGCTACCTTAGCTTCCTTATAGTAAAAGCAAGAGAAAATAGTGTAAAGAATCCCTATGAGTTGTGGTATAGAAGGATTTCGACTGTCAAATATTTGAAAGTGTTTGGAAGCAAATGCTATATCAGAAGAGATGAAAAAAAAATAGAAAAGTTTGATATAAGATATGATGAAGGTATCTTTCTTGGATATTTAACAAGAATCAAAGCTTACTAGTGCTATAACAAGAGGTTGAAAAATATTGTTGAGAGTGCAAGCGTCAAGGTAGATGAAGACCTACATATGAATTTTGTGGTGATAGATGGGTATGAATTAGATGAGTCCTCTTGTAGGGAAAATGATAGGGATGAAGGTAAGAATAAAGGAGCTCAAATTGAAGATGAAGAAGCTCTAGAAAGGATCCCTAAGACTCCTAAGATGTGTAGAAGAATCATTCTAAAGATCAGATCAATGGTGACAAAAGAAAAGGTGTTTTAACAAGGAGAAAAGATTCTATGGCTAAAGAATAGGTAAACCTATGTTTACTTTCTAAATTTGAACCTAAAACAGTGATTGAAGCATGCAATGATGAGTACTAGATCAAGGCTATGAAAGAAGAACTAACACAGATTGAGAAAAATAAGATTTGGGAACTTTTCCAAGGACCAAAAAATAAGAATGTAATTGAAACTAAGTGGGTTTTACAGAACAAATTAAATGAGAATGGAGAAGTGGTGAGAAATAAGGCAAGGCTTATTTGTAAAGGTTACACCGTTACTCACAAGTGGAAGGAATAGATTTTGAGGAGACATTTGCTTTTGTGGCAAGAATGGAAGCTATCTAAATGTTTTTAGCTTTTGCATCACATAAGGATTTCAAAGTTTATCAAATGGATGTGAAGTCTGCTTTTTGGAATGGTGAGTTGGAAGAAGAGGTATATATTGAACAACTAGAAGGATTTTGGTTATCAGACAAACTAGATATGGTCTACAGATTGAAGAAGGCACTTTATGGACTGAATCAAGTACCTAGATCTTGGTATGCAAGATTGGACAGGTACTTGGCACATGAAGGATTCAATAAATGCACCGTAGATAGTAATCTTTATTTCAAAGTTGAAAAATTATATCAAATATTAATTGTAGTTGTGTATGTTGATGATATAATTTTTTGGGGGAAATGAAGCTATGTGTAAAATATTTGTAGAAGAGATGTAGAAAGAGTTTGATATGTCTATGTTTGAGGAGATGAATTTCTTCCTTGGAATACAAATCAATTAGATAGAAAAAGGTATATTCATTTCACAATCAAAGTAGGTCAAGCAAATGTTGAAGAAGTTTGGAATAGAAGATTCTAAACCAGTATGTACTCCTATGGTTACTGGTTGCAAGCTAAGAAAGAATGTTGAATCTCATAAGGTTGATCAAAGCAAGTATAGATCAATGATTGGAGGAGTGCTATACATAAATTCTACTAGACCGGATATCATGCATGTAGTTTGTCTTGTGGCTAGATTTCAAGAAGATCCTAGAGAGTCACATGTTGTAGTAGTGAAGAGGATATTCAAATACTTGAAAGGCACTCCAGAACATGGTTTATGGTATCCAAAAGTTACTAATTTTTATTTGAGTGCTTATATAAATGCAAATTAGGTAGGTTGTGCGGATGATAAGAAAAGTACAAGTGGTGGTGCATTCTTTCTTAGATGCAGATTGGTGTCTTGGCTAAGCAAGAGGAAATATTCAATTTCTTTATCTACCACATAGGTAGAATACATTGAAGCAACATCTTGCTACATAAAAGTATTGTGGATGAGGATAACCTTAAAGGATATCAGAGTGGTATATGATGAACCAATTTCTATCTTTTGTGATAATAAAAGTTCTATTAGCATTTCAAAGAATTTGGTAATGTATTCAAGGACAAATCATTATTCAATTCGGTATCACTTTTGAGTGAGAAGGTTGCAGAGAATGAAGTGAAGCTAGAGTATGTGGCTACAAATAATTAGGTTGTTGACATATTCACTAAGGATAATTTTGAGTATCTCTAGGAGAAGTTAGTGGTTATTACCCCTAATTCTTTGAACTAAATGCATAAGGATATGCATCATTCCAGTGGATTTCAAAATTCATTCTTTGTTCTGGACTGATATTGGAGGCTACCTCTCAGGGGCAATAGGTAGTGGCATTTTTGGTTGTTGCAATTAGGGGGAGTAAGTGTTTTTGTAGGTTGGTTTTGTCCTTTGTCAGCTGGATCAAAGGATATGTGCAGTGGTTGCTAGTTGGTGTAGCCTGTTGTGTACTCCTAAAGGGGAGTGTGCAGAAAAGTGGAATGTGTAGGTATGTAAAGCAGGTACATGTATGATTGATGTCAAAGGTGGAAAGAGATGAAAATGTGTTTCCCTTTTCCATTGATGTCAAAGGGGGAGAGAGAATAATGTGAAAAAGGAAAGATTCAGTTGAGAAAGGGAGAGAGAGTAAACTAAACAAGGAGAGTATGATGTAAGAAGGAGAGTATGATGTAAGGGGGAGAAAGAAAAAGAGTTGTTATGTTTGTTGTTGGTATTTTTTAACATCATGTGTTGCCATCAATGACAAAGGGGAATAATGTTGCAAGTATGAGTAGTTGGTGTTGTCATTGATGTAAACAAATGTATGTTGTTGTATTGATAATTTTTTGGTGATGCTTTGATTAGTTGCATTATGTTGTCATTAGTAAGTGATACTAGTGTCAACCTCTAGTGCTACATTGATAAACTTCTATTTGTGGATGTTGTTTGGTTGAGTTGTTGTGTAGTAGTTAGTTTGGTGATGATGAGGAAGTGTTGAAGATGATGAGAATATATCTTTGGTTATTGGTTTCCACGTGATTTTGAGAAATTTTGAATAAAAGAAGAAACAGTGTGGTTGAGAGGTGTTTTGGCATACAAAGTGATGTTTCGGTTTTGCTCTGCATTTATTTTGTGTTGGAAATTTTCTTGTGTAGTTTGGAAATGTTGATCAGAGGCGTTCAGTGTTGTTATATCCAAAGTTTCTTATTCTACATCATTGTATAGTGAAAGTCATGTTTACCAGTGTGTAAATTGTGTATTGCAGTGCTATCTGGGAGAAATGGTTTTGCTCCACATTTCTTTGTAGTTTTATTTCTAGTATTGAAATTTTGGAAGTGTGTCTGTATTGCTTATATCTATCTTCAATTGATGTGGTTTGGATTTTGAATCTCTGCAAGTTAGTTTCTTGAGTTACAATATGTATTTAAGGTTAATTGGGTGTACATGATGTGTTTGTTCTTAAAGTGAAAGTTATTGTGACAAAATTTGTTGGATTTCAGGGTGTTTGTGGAATATTCCAGATAATGTTCAAGTGATTTTTTTTGTCCATGATTTTCCTTAATATTAAAGGAAGTGTGTACTTAATTGTTTAATGGTGTTCACATGAGTTCAACCGACCTTGGGTGTTTACACTAATTACAAATTTTCTTCAGTGTTTGTGGATGGACTGCATGGTGTGTATGAGTAGATTTAGGTTTGAGTTAAGGTGTGATGTGGTCTTCCTTCATTCCTTTCCATAGTAGGAATGATTTGGTGCTGGCATAATTTAAATTTTCATGGTTGAAGTGCATAGCCGACCTTGGAGACTGCTTTCAAGGTTGAAGGTATAAATAAGTGTTGTGTTGATGGAGGGTGTGTGTGTAGTGTGCGTGATGTGAATTGTAGAGTTGTGAAGTGTGAATTTGCGAAGTGCAATGTGAGCTTTAATGATTTATACTACTAGAAGCAGTAAGAAGAAGGTGCCTACAATCTTCAAAAAGGCTGCAAATGTGTTGGTGATGTTGTGGTGGAATTTTCTATTGCATTGAGATGGTTTTGTCATTGTAACAATCTTCTTTATCCTTATTTGTAATCTACTAGTGGGCCATTGGTGGTGATACCTTCTTTCTTTTGGGTAGTGAACCCTTTGATAGTGAGCCTATTGTATTCAATGTTGCAATTACTTTATATTGTGAGCTAATCCTCATCATGTTTTTTCCCTTCTTGGGTTTTTCATGTAAATTTGGTGTTCTATTATGCATGGTGTTGATGTGTTTGTGATGTCCCCTTTCTAATAGGAACACTTAAATGTGAATCTTGCATTCAAAGTATTTCTCAAAGAGACATTAGAATGGTAGAAATAAATAAGTTTAGTCATAAAATCTAATAAGACTAGAGATGATATAAATATTTCATTCTCGTCAAAGAATTATTCATTTCTTCTTATCACTTTTATGAATGATTCTACCTATATTATATTTCATAAATACACTAAGGTAGATATTAAATATTTACCAAGATCCCAAGGTTGGTATTCTATCGTTCCATTTATCATCCTAGTGAATGAAGAGTCATTATTAATTATAAGTTTCAATAACTGTTGCAAGCATTATTATCGGATAACTATAAATAATATATATTATATATATCTGTTATCTTGTATATATTGTATTTGTCCATCAACTATGATGTATCCATGACTCTTCGTCTATATATATATATATATATATTTAGATATATACTTATCAATTGTTAGTAGGTCATTCCAACTCTCAATATACTTGTCCATCCTAATATCTTCAAATACATTCATAAATCATAATGTGCTAAAATATATTATGTATACATTATATTTGTCAATCATCATAATATATAGATCTGAATATATACTTGCTATTTATAATTAACCACCACAATATATTTAGATATATTCATAAGTCACAATATACCTAAAAATGTCTATAAGTCTCAACTAAAATTTAGATTATTTATACATCTGAAATCCACTATTCCTTCAAAGTAATGACTAACCTTTTCCTTCAAAGTAATGACTAACCTTTATTCAACATATGACCATACTTACCTCCCAATTATGTCCATGCAACCACAACATCTTTTCCAGCAGATATCTCATGCTATATTTGTTTCCTATGATTTTTCCAACTGCTATTGTAGACTTCATTTCTCCTTCATTTATGCCTTTGGTCTGGAATATATTCTTATATTCTTTCCTCTTTCTGCTATTCAATTCTTCAAATTTCTTTTCTAAGGATATCTATACTCCCTGTCCCTTACTTCTCCTATTTCTTATTTATATCCTCATGTCTCTAAGAGACATCCTTTCACACATTTCTTAACAAAGGAGTACGTCCTTTCTTCATCCACTGATACCTTTCATAAACTACCGTTTTACATTATCGCTTCTTTTATTTATGACTAACACTAAATATTTGATCACTGATTTCCCAAGTGCCACGTAGAATACAAAAGCAATGATCTTCCTTTGAAGTGCTTCCCACGACCTCATACAAGATAGACGACTGAAAGAATGGATCGATTAGACTTCCAGAAAATGTCAAAGTTTTCCTTAGGGAATTGGATGCTCAATATAAACCAAACTTCAACACAATTTAGGGAATTGCTCTCATGCAATCTATGGAGGGCATAATTTGGATTTAAAAGCTCCCATCCTTAAAAAGAGTCTACAATGATAAATAATCAACCAGCGGAGGTTTTAGGGGCCACTCTTCATTATAATGGCTATCGCCCAACTCAGTAGATAATAGCCACGATGTCACTCAAAATCAGCATAATAATATTAGATGACCCCGATCTTCCCATACGCCAAGGTGATGAGATGTTTTTAATTGCCCAATATTGAGAAGACCAACATCAAGTCAATGGTACAATTAGTAATGATATTCAATTAATATATGTTGGCATTCTTTAGGATTGATGATAACAGATATAATATGTATATATTATATTATTATAATTATAGTTATAATTATATCAAATTATTTGATACTTATGATTATAATATTATCTCGCGATAATTATAATTGTAATATTAAATTATTAACATTTATTTTTATGCATTTTGTTATTTATTTATTTATATGTATTTAATCAAATATTATAATAATAATAATAATAATAATAATAATAATAATAATAATAATAATAATAATAATATCTTTATTAATAATAATCTCATTTGTTAGATAAGGACATATGAGCTTTTGATCGAGCATTATTATTATTTGTATATCAATATTTATAATTTATAATATCTAGAATTGTGAAAATTAGGGGACATGACAATGTTTCAATTTCTATTATTTTCTTTCATTCTAAATCATTCTAATAGATTAAAGGCTAATAAAGTTGATATAGATTTGAATGTTAATGAGGGTTTTGATGTTTTAATCTACAACTTATTCACCCCCCTCGCAGTTGTCTTGTGCATCCAAAAATTGGTATCGGTATAAGGTTCCTTGGAAGAAAGGTTAATTGATTGAGGTAGATCTAGGATGGCACACAAGAGAGATGCTCCTCTATTTTATGGACTGGATTATGCATTCTAGAAGACAAGGATGGGAGATTTTCTAGTATCCTTTGGATATGGAGTTTGAAAGTCTGTTGTGAAAAATCACTACGCCTACAAATGGTTTGAGTACTAATGATGAGATCAAGAACTATGAAAAAAAGGTATTTAAGCAAGGTATGCTCTTTTAAGTGGTATTTCTAATACTGAACTTGTAAAAGTTATGAATCTAAAAACTGCTAAAGAGATCTAGACAAAGTTGGAAAGCATTTGTGAAGGAGATGATAAGGTCAAGCAAGCTAAGATGTAGAATCTAAAGATCATATTTGAGAACATGCAGATGTTAGAAGATTAAAACATTACGAGCTACATGCATAAGGTGGATGAGACTGTCAACTCAATCAGAGGTCTTGGTGGAAAGCTTGAAGAAAAAGAAGTGGTAAAGAAGGTATTGAGAACTCTCCCTAAAGATTATAGTTATAAAGTTTCTACTATTGAGGAAGCTCATAATTTAAGCAAATATACTAGAGATTCATTGTATGGTTCTTTATCTACTTTTGAAATGAGAGAATTTGGTCCAAGTAATGCAAAAGTTGAGACTGCTTTTAAGGTTGGAAAATTAGAGAAGACTGAAGAATCAGATCAGGAGGATCTTAATGATGTAGAATCAAACTTTGTGAGAAGAATGAAAATGGGTATTGAAAAATACAGAGGTAAGTTACCTTTCAAATGTTTTAGTTGTGGAAAGATAGGTCATTATGCTTCAATATGCCCAAACAAAGCTTTGAATGATAAGAATAAGGAGAAAAAAGGTAAACTAATTAATAAAAGTTATTATGTTAAAGAAGATGCCAATATATCTGATGATGAATTTGACTATGCAGATGATGAGGATATTGAATCTAATTGTGCCAACTTTGAGAGATGTATGATGGAAAATTCTCTAGAAATAGGGCATAATACTTAAGGAACTATGGTGTCTTCTTTTCATGCTAGAGAGGAGAAGAACTATTGGATCATTGATAGTGGATGCTCAAATCATATGACCGGTGACAAAAGTAAGTTTGTTAAACTTGAGAAATATGGAGGTATGGTGAAGTTTGGTGATGATACATCTGCTAAGATATGTGGAAAAGGTTCAATCAGTTTTGATGGCAAGCATAATATAGATGATTTTCTTTATGTTAAGGGTCTATGTAATATCCTCTTGAGTATTGGATAAATATGTAGCAAATGATATAATCTTATGTTTCAGGATGATGGGTGTGAGATAAAAAAAAAACTTCAAAAATTTTGGTTGCTACTAGAAGGACATATTGAAATGTTTATCAACTTAAAGGGTTTTATGGTCATTGCTTTATGACTTAGATTAATGAAAGTTGGCTATGAAATAGAAGAATGTGTCATCAATTTTGATAGCCTAGTAAGCTGGATCAGTTCAATTCAAGCTATGGGAGATCTACCAAAGATTGCAAAGCCCATCAATGTTGTCTACAAGGAATGTCAGATTGGGAAGCAAGCAAGGAGAAGTTTCAAAGTCAAAGAAGAATCTACTACTAGTCTATTGGAGTTGGTGCATTCAGATCTCTATGGTCCTACCAGAGCAAGAAATCTTTAAGGTGATAGGTATTTCATGCTATTTATTGATGAGTACTCTAGAATGACATGGGTTACCTTTTTCAAAGAAAAATCAAAAGCTCTAGATAACTTTAAAGCATTCAAATTTATGGTTAAGAGTGAAATGGATATGGAAATCAAATATTTGAGGTCTAATAGAGGTAAAGAGTTCACCTCCAATGAGTTTAATAGTTTTTTTGTGAGAATCATGGAATAAAGAGGCATTTATTTGCCACTAGGAATCCTTAGCAGAATGGAGTGGTTGAAAGAAATAATATGACTATTCAAGAAGTTGAAAGAACCATGATGAAATAAATAAACCTACCAGAAGTCTACTGGAGAGAGGCAATTCACACTGCAGTCTACATACTTAACAAAGTACAAGAAAAAGAAAATAGTGCAAAGACTCCCAATGAGTTGTGGTATAGAAGGATTCCTATTTTCAAATATTTCAAAGTGTTTGGAAGCAAGTGCTATATCAGAAGAGATGAACATAAGTTAGAAAAGTTTGATACAAGATATGATGAAGGTATCTTTCTTGGATATTCTACAAGAATCAAAGCTTACTAGTGTTATAATAAGATGCCAAAAAAGATTGTTGAGAGTGCGAGCATCAAGGTAGATGAAGACCTACATAAGAATTTTGTGGTGATAGATGGGTATGGATCAAATGAGTATTCTTGTAGGGAAAATGATAGGGATGAAGGTAAGAATAAAGAAGCTCAAATTGAAGAGGAAGAAGCTCTAGAAAGGATCCCTAAGAATCCTAAGTATGTGTAGAAGAATCATTCTTAAGATCAACTCATTGGTGACAAAAGAAAAGGTGTTTTGACAAGGGGAAAAGCTACTATGGCTGAAGAATATGTAAACCTTGTTTACTTTCTAAAGTTAAACCTAAAATAGTGATTGAATCATGAAAGGATGAGTATTGGATGAAGGCTGTGGAAGAAGAACTAAGCAAATTGAGAAAAATCAGGCTTGGGAACTTTTTCCAAGACCAACAAACAAGAATGTAATTGGAACTAAGTGGGTATTCCAAAAAAAAATGAATGGGATTGGAGAAGTGGTGAGAAATAAGGCATGCACTGTGTGTAAAGGTTACTCACAAGTGGAAGGAATAGATTTCGAGGAGACATTTACTTTGGTGGAAAGAATGGATGCTATCAGAATGTTTTTAGCTTTTACAGCATATAAGAATTTCAACGTTTATCAAATGGATGTGAAGTCTACTTTCTTGAATGGTGAGTTGGAAGAAGAGGTATATATTGAACAATCAAAAGGATTTCAGTTATCAAACAAACTGGATATGGTCTATAGATTGAAGAAGGCATTTTATGGATTGAAGTAAGCTCCTAGAGCTTGGTATGCAAGGTTGGACAGGTACTTGATACATCAAGGATTCAATAAAGGTACCATAGATAGTAATCTTTATTTCAAAGTTAAAAAGATCAAATATTGATTGTAGTTGTGTATGTTGATGATATAATTTTTTGGAGGAAATGGAGCTATGTGTATGAGATTTGTAGAAGAGATGTAGAAAGAGTTTGAGATGTCTATGTTTGGGGCTCGATGAATTTATTCCTTGGAATAGAAATCAATCAAATAGAAAAATGTATATTCATTTCACAATCAAAGTATGTCAAGGAAATGTTGAAGAAGTTTGGAATGGAAGATTCTAAATCGGTATGTACTCCTATGGTTACTGGTTGCAAACTGAGCAATAATAATGAATCTCATGAGGCTGATAAGAGAATGTATAGATCAATGATTGGAGGAGTGCTATACCTAAATGTTACTAGACTGGTTATCATGCACACAATTTGTCTTGTGGCTAGATTTCAAGATCCTAGAGAGTCACATGTTGCAATAGTGAAGAGGATATTTAGATACTTGGAAGGCACTCCAAAACATGGTTTATGGTTTCCAAAGGATACTAATTTTTCTCTAAGTGCTTATATAGATGTAGATTAGGTAGGTTGTGTGGATGAAAAGAAAAGTACAAGTGGTGGTGCATTATTTCTTGGATGCAAATTGGTGTCTTGGCTAAGTAAGAAGTAGGATTCAGTTTCTTTATCTACTGTAGAGGTATAATACATTGCAACATCTTGTTGCCAACAAGTATTGTGGATGAGGAAAACCTTAAAGGATATCAGAGTGGTATATGACAAACATTTCCATATTTTGTGGTAAAAAAAGTGATATTAACATTTCAAAGAGTTTGGTAATACATTCAAGGACAAATCATATTTCAATTCAGTATCACTTTTTGAGAGAGAAGGTTGTAGATAATTAAGTGAAGCTAGAGTATGTGGCTATAAAGGATCAGGTTGTTGGAATATTCACTAAGGCTCTTTCTAAGGATACTTTTGAGTATCTCTAGGAGAAGTTAGGGGTTATTAACCCTTATTATTTGAACTAAATGCATAAGGATATGCATTAGTCCAGTGGATTTGAAGATTCATTCTTTATTCTGGACTGATGTTGGAGGCTACCTCTCAGAGGGAGTAGGTATTGGCATTGTTGGTTGTTGCAGTTAGGGGGAGTAAGTGCTATTGTAGGTAGTGTTTCCATTTGTTATTTGGGTCAAAGGATATGTGTAGTGGTTTCTAGTTGGTGTATCATGTTGTGTACACTCCTAAATGGGAGTGTGCAAAGAAGTGGACTGTGCAGGTATGCAGAGCAGGTACAAGTATAATTGATGTCAAAGGGGGAAAGAGATAAAAATGTGTTTCCCTTTGCCATTGATGTCAAAGTGGGAGAGATAATAATGTGAAAAGGAAAGAGTTGGTTGAGAAAGGGAGAGAGAGTAACGTGAACAAGGAGAGTATGATGTAAGGGGGAGAAAGAAAAAGAGTTGGTATGGAGCAGTATGTTGGTGATTAGAGTCGCTATGTTTGTTGTTGGTGGTTTTTCACATCATGTGTTAACACCAATGATAAAGGGGAAGATTGTTGTGTATGATTAGTTGGTGTTGTCATTGATGTCAACAGATGGTGATGCTTTGATTAGTTGCATTATGTTGTCATTAGTAAGTGTTACTAGTGTCAACCTCTAGTGTTGCTTTGATAAGCTCCTGTTTATGGATGTTGTTTGGTTGAGTTTTTGTGTTGAAATTGGTTTGGTGATGATGAGGAAGTGTTGAAGATGATGATAATATGTCTTTGATACTTGGTTTCAAAGTGATTTTGAGAAAGTTTGAATAAAAGAAGAAACAGTGTGGTTGAGAGGTGTTATGGCATACATAGTGATGTTCTAGTTTTGCTCCACATTTATTTTATGTTGAAGATCTTCTTGTGTAGTTTTTATATGTTGATCATAGGTGTTTAGTGGTGTTATATCTAGAGTTTCTTATCCTAGATCATTGTGTAGTGAAAGTTGTGTTTACCAATGTGTGAATTGTGTATTGTAGTGTTGTCTGGGAGAAATCATTTTTCTCCACATTTATCGATAGTTTGGTTTCTGGTATTATGGTTCTAGAAGTATGTTAATATTGCTCATCTCTATCTTTAGTTGAAGTGGTTCAAAGTTTGAAGCTCCACAAGTTAGTTTCTTGATTTACTCTATGTAAAAGGTTAACTGGGTGTACAAGATGTGTTTTTTTTTCAGGTGAAAGTTGTCGTGAAGTAATTTGTTAGATTTTAGGGTGTTTGTGGAGTATTCTTGATTGTGTTCAAGTTATTTTTGTTTTCCACAAGTTGTCTCAAGATTAAAGGAAGCGTGTACTTAATTGTTTAATGGTGTTTACACGAGTTTTACCGACCTTGGGTGTTTACACTAATTATGAATTTTCTTCAATGTTTGTGGATGCATGGAATGGTGTGTATGAGTAGATTTAGGTTTTAATTAAGGTGTGATGTGGTTTGTCTTCATTCCTTTCCGCCACAGGAATTCTTTGGTTCCGACCTAATTTAAATTTGCATGGTTGAGGTGCATAGCCAACCTTGGAGACTACTTTCAAGGTTGAAGAAGGTATAAATACATGTTTACTGATGGAGGATGTGTGTGTAGTGTGTGTGATGCAAATTGTAGAGTTTTAAGTGTGAATTTGTGAAGTACAGTGTGATCTTTAATGAGTTAGATTACTAGAAGTAGTGAGCAGAAGGTGTCTACAATATTCAGAAAGGTTGTGAATGTGTTGGTGATGTTGTGGTGGAATTTTCTATTGCATTGAGATGGATTTCTCATTGTAACAATCTTTTTTCTTATTTGTAATTTGGAAGTGATCCATTGGCTATGATCCCTTCTTTCTTTTGGGAAATGAGCCCTCCAACAATGAGCATATTATATTTGGTGTCACATTTTATATTGTGAGCTAATCCTCATCGTGGTTTTTTCCTTCTTGGTTTTTCCACATAAATCTGGTGTTCTATTGTGCATGGTGTTGGTGTGTTTTAGTTTTTGTTATTTTCTTCAATGCTAACTCATTCTAATAGATTAAAGGATAATAAAGTTGATGTAGATGTGAATGCTAATGAGGGTTTTGATGTTTTAATGTACAACTGATTCACCCCCCCTCTTAGTTGTCTTGTGCATCCAACAAGTGGCTCCCCTTTTACATTCTTAGAAAGGGCCTAGTAGACTAACTACACCAAAATATTATAGTTCCCCAAAGCCTCAAAGTCCCCCATAAACCAAAATCATTCAAACTTGGGGTTTACCTAAAAAAATGTCGCATAGGGAAGAAAAAGCCACAAGGTAACAACCCTAAAAATAGAAAAAGGTGGCAACATCCTCTAGCAAAAAAGAACCCACAACCACACCAACTTTTACCTCATCCACATCCTCACATCCATGCCTACAATAAAGAACCTCCAGTAGCAAAGCACCTAGAACCACACCAAGCTACTCCCCATATGCAAACTCATAGTCATTCCAGCAACTGATAAAAAGAATAATCGAAAGCAAAGAAGCCACAATCATACTAGGTGGTTCCCCATCCACATCCTATGAATCCCCTTCTCCATCTTCCTCATCCCTTGTAGTTTGAAATATGAACCTCCTCTCCCGTTCTCGCTCATCTCCAACAACAAAGAACCCACAACCACACTAGACTGCACCTCAACCACACCTTTGTAGCCATGCTTGCAACAAAGAACCTCTAGTAGTAAAGTGCCCACAACCACACCAAGCGACTCCCCATATGAAAAATCACAGTCGTTCCAACAACCAAGAAAAATCATAAGAAAAAGTGGAGCAACCACAATTGTACCAGATGACTCCCCATCTGTATCCTTTGAATCCCCTTCTCCATCTTCCTCATCCCCTGTAGATTTGAAATATGCACCTTCTCTCCCGTTTCTGCTCATCTCCACCATTCTATTCCATAGTTAAAGCATTGGAGATGTGGAGATATTACTTCTTACCAAATGAGTTTATTTTATACATTGATAATCAAGTATTATATTTCTTAAAGAACCAAGGTATTGGATTAGAGATATATATGTAGATATAAAGTTTTATGTCGAAGCATAGGAGTAAAAAATCAAACAATGTTGTTGATGAATTAAGTAGGAGATTTTTTTTGATAGAGATGATACTAATGTTGTGGATGCATGGAAGGCATGTAATTAAATGGTAATAATGGATGGAAGTAAGTGGCTGTAGTATTTGATTCAAATTGAGAAGTTATTTAAGGGTAATCAATTATGCATTCCAAGATGATTAATGAGATAATTTGATAATGTAGAAACATAACAATGGTTTAGTATGAAATTTTGGAGTAGATAGTTATATTGGTGAGTGAAAACTATTTTTGGTCACAAATATATTAGGATGTGAGGAAATTTTTTCAAGATAGCAATACTTATCAAATTACAAAAGTAGTGAAAATGTTGGATAGCATTAGCCATTACTAGTTCCAAAGAATCTTTGGGAGTATATATGTATGGATTTTGTATCGAGATTACCCATTACATAGAGAGTGAATGATTCAATATTTATAGTGGTGGATATATTCTAAAAAATGGTGCATTTTATTCCATGTAAGAAAAATAATGATACATTGCATGTAGCTAATTTATTTTTTAGACAACTAGTGAGATTATATAGTTTTCCAAGGAGTGTTGTTTTTAGACATAGATACTAGTTTTTCTTGGTTACTTTTGGAATACATTATGGAAGAAGATGGATAATTTTTTCAATTAAATTCAAAATATCACACACAAAATGATGGAAAAATAGAAGTTGTAAACATGTTTAGAATTCAATATGTTTTCTGAATTCAATGCTATGCTCAATGAACCAGAGGATTCCACCCCCACAAAAGAGCACAAGGAGGATAATTGCCTCATTTTGGAGAAGAATTCCCAAGACTACCTGGCTTTTATGACTAGGGACGTTGAAAATTTGGAAAGGAATCTCAATTTCCTCTCCTATTTTACCCTCAAAGTCATACACCATTATGTTGTTACTTTAGCCTTTGTGCTACAAGAAGAGATAAAGAAACATGAAAATACAAT